>JABUQX010114277.1:32500-37500 GCA_015478945.1 Trachelipus rathkii | reverse complement strand
TATATTATATATATAATATAATATAATATATATATAGTATAATATCTAAGTATATATATATATAATTATTTATATATAATATATATATCTTATATTACAGTATATATATATATTATATATATATATATATATATAGATATATATATATATAGATATATATATTTATATATATATAATATTACATATATATATAATATATATATATATTATATATAATATATAATATATATTCTATATATATATATTATAATTATATATATATGTATATATATATATATATTATTATCTTATATATACTATATAATAATAGTATATATATATATATATACTATATACTATATATATTATAATATATAAATAGTAGTATATACTATTATACATTAATATATATTAAATTATAGTATATATAATATATATATATATATTATATATATATATATATAATATATATATATTTATATATATATATATATATATATTATAAATATACTATATATATATATGGGGCACCTCCGCTCTTTAGTCCGCTAGTCCGCCTAGTCGCCGAGCGAACTACCAGAAAGGTGCGACTAGCGGATGCGGAGTCGTTCAGGAAATATAGCGGATTGCACGTGCGATCAAAAAAAGTTTTCGCCTTTTGTTCCGCACCTTTTTTGAAAATGAAAGTATAGTTACTTATCAAGAATTCTTATTAGTTAGAATAAAGAAATATAATTTAATTTTTTGAACTAATTATACTTTTAGTCTAAGACCTATTGTTTTTTAATAATTAAAACTTCCAAACCAAGCTCAACCCTAATGTACCATTTATAATAAATAGATAAATTGATTTTTAGACTGAATGGCTATTACCCTCATCTATATCTTTAATTAATTATATTATTACTATAATAACTAAGAAATATCTAAATCAATTCTGTGTAAAACCCAAATATATATATATATATATATATATATATTATATATAATAATATATTATATATATATATATATATATATATATATATATATAGATATATAATATATATATATATATATATATAATATAATATATATATTAATACTATTACATATATATATATATATATATATATATATATATATATATAATTTGGTTTTGTGAATTGAATCATAATATATATATATATATATATAATATATTTAATATATATATATATATATTATATATATATATATATATATTTATATATATATATTTTATACAATAAAGTCAACCTCACGGCTAGCCCTGATTCAGGAGGGAACTTCTCTAGTTAATTTTCTACCTAAGATCGAACTAGATTCGAACGCGACCTTGCCAGCGACCCGTCGCTCCTACCCGTTTGAAGCCACGTAGCGGCCTATATAGAATATATATATATAATATTATTATATATATATATATATATATATATAGTATATATATATATAATATATATATATATATATATATATATAGCATATATATATATATATTATATATATATATATAGTATATATATTATATATTATATATATTATATATATATATAATTTACCGAAGCTGAAATTGAACATAATGTAGTATAAGCATCGACTCTGCAGGCGTCGAGCTTTCATGGATTCTCCTAAATCTTGACGAAATAGACCTTTTAATGGTGAAGTGTTCAAAATATTTCAGAAGGGAGGCAGAATGATTTCGGTGAGGACCTTAAATTAGCAATGGGCTGCTGAAGCAAACTAACACCAGCACTCCTCTCACAAGGACATCTTATCCTTTCAAGCATGGACAGAAATATTGTTGAAATTGTTCATCAAAATTTAATACCCTTTCCTTATTCTGTTGCTGTGAGCGAATATTAGTTATTGGGGGGTATTTGAGGCAAAGAGGTCCAGCCTTAACTGTTTTAATTTTGAGCAGCTAAACTTTTTGAAAGGTAATATGGATCTCTTGCTTGTTGAAGAAACAATTGAGGAGGAAGGGAAAATCTTCAGATTTTGTAAATATTCATTTTATATAATATTACGAATAATTTTTTTTGTAAGGATATATACTATTTAGTATTTAATATGAAAACTTTGGTGAAGTCGCACATTAATAACGAAGATGTGCGGACTGCGACTTGCGGATTGCGGAGTTTGATGTCTGAATAGGTCGAGCAGCGCTAGCGACTACGTTTTTTCAATGTGTGGCAGGGCGCAGCGACTACCCCTAAATTGAGCGGGGTGCACCTCTGTAAATAGAATATTATATACATATAATTATATAATAATATATATATATCAATATAATATATATATATATATAGTATATTATATATATATATAATATATATGTAATATATAATATATTATATATATATATATATTATATATAAGATATATATAAATGATATAAATACTATATAATATACTATATATTATATATATATATATATACATATATATATATATATATATCTATACTATTCCTATCTATATATATATATATATAGTTATATATATATATATATATATATATATATATATATATATATCAAATACTATATATATAAATATATATATTATATATAAATATATATATATTATATTTATCTACTATATATAGTTATTATATATATATAATATATATATATATATATATATACTATATTATATATATATTATTAATTTATTTATTTATATATTATTAAATATATTATCATATATATATATTAGATATATATAATATATATATATACTATACTATAATATAATAATATATATATATTTATATATAATATATAATATATATAATATTGATATATCAACCTAATATACCTATATATACATATAATATTATCCTATATTATATATATATATATCATATATATATAACTATATTTAATATATATATATTATATATAATATATATATATAATATATATATATATATTATATATATATATATATATATATATATAGTATATACTATATATACTATAAAACATACATATATACTATATAATTTATATAACTATATATATATATACATACCTAAATACAAACAATACATACAAAACAAACATACATACATACATACATACATAATACATACATATTATACATACATACATACATACATACATACATAACATACATAGCATACAGTACATACATACCATTTATACATTTACACACATACATACATACATACATACTACAACATACATACATAGATATGTGTAATACAAAAAAGGCAAATGGATTATTCCTTCGGATTAAAAAGATAACTTCAATTTGTTTGTGTTTTGCGCCATGATAAAAACTCAATCTCATATCTTTTTTGCTTACTAGCTTAGTTATGAAGTGATGGAAATGGAAGGAGAGAGAGAGAGAGAGAGAGAGAGAGAGAGAGAGAGAGAGAGAGAGAGAGAGAGAGAGAGAGAGAGAGAGAGAGAGAGAGAGAGAGAGAGAAGATGGGAAATAAGAGAGAGAAAGGAAGGAGAGAAGCGGGAGAGAGGGGGGTAGAGAGAAGAGAGAGGAGGGAAAGAGAGAGAGATGGAGAGAGAGCGAGATGAGGAGAGAGTAAGAGATGGAGAAAAAAGAAAAAGAGAGACAGAGAGTTACAGATAGACAAAGAAATGTCAGTGAGATCTGCACACAATCATGATCAGCATTATAAATTTCAAAAGAGAATTTGAGGTGATGAAAAAAGGAGAGAGAGAGAGAGAGAGAGAGAAGAGAGAGAGAGAGAGAGAGAGAGAGAGAGAGAGAGAGAGAGAGAGAGAGAGAGAGAGAGGCACAAAAAAGGGATGATGCACTAAAAAGTAAGTCCAAAGGAGCTCAAGATATTGGCAATCAGAAAATTTGAAAGTCTGACAGAAGGATAAAGAAAGAAACAGTCAAATATTTTATTGCCATATTGGATGAAAAGAGTAAAAGATATCAAAACTGAAGGATAGGCTGACAAATAAACGTTAAAAAATTAAATGTACAAAAATAAACATTTTTAAATTTATTTAAAATATATATTAAATATATAAATTAAAATTCGGGAAAAGATGTACAGTGGATTTGAAGTGTTACAAATGATCTCTTCTGTAATTGAAGAACACAAAATATTTGTCATAAAATTAAAACTTAAAATGATATCAAATCTATATTACTCTTTACAAAACATTAAAAAGAAGAATTCTCCTTTCCTTAATAAAAGATTTAAAAACTTACCTTTTTAAAAGACTTCCAAGAAAATATCCCACTGGAAAGGAGCATTCTATAACTTAATTTCAATCCCTTACCCAAAATATCCCCCAAAGAAATACATATTCAGAAGAAAATATATATATTTTATAATTTTTTCTCATAGTAAGAAAGGGTCTTTTTTTCTGCTAGTTTTATGTTGTCATCTTTACATTAATCGTCTGTTAAGTTACTGAAATTAGATGAAACAACCATGCACGGATTTTTTCAAATGGCCGAATAGCCTCATTGCTTTACCCATAACGAACTTCGAATGCAAATTTTTTCCTGCTTCCTCTTATGGAAAAAGGAGGAAAATAATAAGAAGGATAAAAAAGTTAAACGAAATATATATAAAAAAAATTTTTGAAAAAAAAAAAAATAAATAACGTTTGAAACTTCAAGAATGTTTCAAGATAAATAGCGACAAAAGATACGCGTAATTAAACTGAACATTATGTAAAAATATTTTCCTATACACATGAGTATCATACAATACATTTTATATATATAATATATATATAATATTATATAGTATAATATATATTATATAATATAGATATCTATATATATAATATAGTATATATATATAATATTATATTATATTATATATATATGTATATACATATATATATATGTAATAATATAATACTTATATATATATATATAATATATTATTATAACGATATATATATATATATATTATTATATAATATATATCATATATATAATCATATACTATATATATATATATATATATATATAATACTCTATATATATTAAATTAGATATTATATATA
>JABUQX010114277.1:0-15000 GCA_015478945.1 Trachelipus rathkii | reverse complement strand
TGTATGTATGTATGTATGTTTAAAGTTTATGTAATGTTTACTATTATTTATGTAATGTAATGTATTCAGTGTATGGTTGTCTATTATGTAGGTTATGTTATTATGTATTGATGTATGTATCTATGTGATTGTATGTATGTTTGGAAATTGATTATGTTTGTATTTATGTGAGTGTATATATATATATATTATACTATAATATTTTATATAGTATATATATAATATATTATAGATATTATATATAGTTATATAACTATATATATATATATATATATATTATACATATTATATATATATACTATATCACTTTAACATTAAATATCATTTTATATATCTATATATATATCATATTATAAGAAATATAAATTTATATAGTACATCTATGTCTTTAGTATATTACTATTATTATCTATATATATATATAATATATATACGTATACTATATTTATAATATATATAGTATCTAATTATATTATATATAATATATATATATATTAATTAATATATTATATAATATACTATATATATATATACATATATTATTATATAATATAATATATATATATATATTATATATAGTATATATATATAAATACATATATAAATTATATATATTTATATATATATATCATATACCCTGTATATAAAAAATCTACTAGTTTTCTGATACTTTATTTTATATATATTTATATATAAATATTATATATATATAAATTAATATATATATATATATATATATATATATATATTTTTAATATATATATGATAGATAGATATTGATATAATATATTATATAATATATATTTTATATATATTATATATTATATATAATTTATTATATATTATATTAATAATTATTATAATATATATATATATATAATTATATTATATATTATATACCATAGTATATATATATATATATATATATATAATAATTATATATATATATATATAATCATATATTATATATATATTATATATGTATATATATACTAATATATATATATATATATATATATATATATATATATATATTATAATAATATTATTATTATATATATTTATTATATTATATATATATATATTTATATATATATGTATATATATTTATATACATATTATATATACTATTATATATATATAATATATATATATTATAATAATATATATATTATATATACTAATAATATAATATATAATATATAATATATATATATATAATATAATTATATTATATTATATATATATATATATTATTATATATATATATATATATATATATATACATATATATATATATATATATATATATTATTATATATTATATTAATATTATATATATATATATTAATATTATATATATATATATATATATATTATATATATATATATATATATTATATATATATATATATTATATATTATATATATATTATATATATATATATATATATATAGATATAATATTATATATATTATATATTCGTGTTGTATATTTATTATTGTTACAGTTTCAATTTTTGTTAAAAAAATTCTTTCTTTCAATTTTTTATGTCATTTGTCTGCTATATTATCTTATTTTTGAACTTGAAGATGTTTTTATTTTGTTTAAATTTTTGTATTAAACTTTAAATTTTTATTCTTTTTCAATTCTGATGTTATATTTTATTTATATTTTTTATTTTATTTCATTTTTTTATTTTTTTCTTTCTCTTATTAAAAGTTTGTATTTTTATTTACTTCCTCTCACAATTGTTATTTATTAATATTGGTATATTCTTCTTTTATTTTTTATTTTTTATTATTTATTTATTTATTTATTTTTAATTTTTTACTTTTTCTTTTATAAAATTTTGAGAATTTATTTTTCAAATTTATTTTTCTTTATTAATATTTTCTCTTTGTCTTTGTATTAAAAAAGTTTTCTCTTTATAAAATCAATATTCTCAACATCTCTAAAAAATCTGTGAGTTGACAACAAGAAAATTTTTTTGCAAGCGTGGGTGCTAGAACATTAGGGCCCAATAATTTACTCTAATTAATAAATCAATTATTTAATATAAATAATATTATAAACTAGTAGTATTTATATTATCACCTCATATTTATATTAATTCCTAAGGGGAAAGAGAGGTGGCTAAAAGAGTGAGAGTTGATTAGTTATTTTGATCATTCTATATTGTCTAAATACATGATAGTTCAAAATCTCCCGAATAGTATATTTAAATTAGGGTTAATATTATATAATGGATATAACGGAATAGTATATGATCATGTTATATAACTAGGTGATTGGCGTGAAAGTCCACTATTTAATTCTGAAATTTGGATGAAATAATAGATTAGTAAAATTAGATCGAAAACATGCCCCTACCTTAGTTAATATGTTAAACGAACTGCCTTAAAAAGATCCTCCGCAGATGGCTCCTCCCGTATTTTAATAAAAAACCCTCTAGCTCCCTCGCACTCCCAGACGTCCTATTTTTCCTCTTAGAAAATAACCTAACCATTATCTGAAACCTCTATATTAAATTCCGTAATAACTCCCAATGGAAAAAATGGAAACGTTAATCTTTGAAGTTACTTTATAAATCTTTATACTCTATAGTTCTTTTTACTATATATTTAAAATAAAACTGATTTTAAGTAACTCAATTTCCTCAATTAAAAGTTGATATTAATTTTATATACCTTATTATTTGAACTTCTTTGAAATTCAAAAAGACAATTGCTTTAATTAAAGGAAATGGCTAAACATTCAAGTCTGAAATAAAATACTCGTAATCTCCCTAAAATATAAGTAATAAATAAACCATAAGTAAATTATATTTTTGTATTAAGCAAGTTTTTTCTCCACTAATTGATGTAAATAGTGCTCATAATAAGTGACATGTTAATAATTCTGAACTCTTTAAAAAATATTCCTTTAATATTAGTTTGTGTCGAAATTTTGTTTCTTAAAATTACACCTCTTCTATACTTTAGGAAAATAAAGTTAATATATAAAAAAGTTTTTTAAAGTAGTTTTTCAAATTTTATTTTACTAATCCTAACTTAAAAATTTAGTGATTTTAATGCAACGTAGATAATTATCTAAATATAATATATTTTTGCATATTTCATATAATTATAAAAAACTGTTATTTAAATAACTGTGAAAATGTATTTTCAATCTGCTATATATATTTCGATAATTACTCAATATTGGATAAATTAGAACTCTAAAGCCAATTATTACCAGTCTCCCCCCTTTCTATTCATATAGATTAAAGTACCACAAATTACAGTATTTTACACTACTGTAAATAGCAGATCCAATTTACCACTATAGTTAATTAAACTCAAACACTCCAATAATAAAGGTAACAATAACATTAATCTCACTCATTGTTCTCTATTATTTTAATCTCCCAAAGTTTATAGCGGGCATAATAATCTAATTAAATCTTGTCTTTGGAACAGTTTTGTTCGATTCCTACGCGTTTTTAACACGTATAATATCTAATAACTCGTAAAACGTTACTCATGCAATAATTATTAAATAAATTCCGTAACACTTATTGGCTTCGCTCAGCGCCAAACTCTATAATATTCTCCTCCCTTCCGCAACTGTACCGACCCGTGTGCCTGATAAAATACTTCCCATAAGCATTTAGTTTCCTCATTTCGTTTCACTATTTTATCCGTACGCCAGAGAATTAATATCACTTTTTCATTCCATTTGCTATCAGTAATAAGCTAACACTCTGTAACAAGAGTTATAGCATAAAGTAAGATGACGCATCCGTGTTTTCTAATCTTATACTGTTTCTTTCTCGATATATCTCTTTAGTTTGAAACTAATCTAGCTTTGGAACTAGTTTTGTTCGTTATTTGCACAACTTTCAATTAATACTGATGCATACTCTTTTACTAATATAAAATACTTCTTCACCTCTTGCTTGTTACTTAATTTCTCTAATAACTGCCATGTTTATAGTCTCTCCTATCTCCAATTTTCCAGTCATCAAATTCATCATATTTAAGTATGTTTTAACAAATTCATTTTCGTAAATGATATATAATACTTTTTAGATTAACCAATCATTAACCTCCATTCAAATATATATTACATAGTAGCACTCTCTATTTCATTTCTACTAGCCACTACCTCACAAACTAAAGAGGAGCAATTATTACATAGATCAGTGGTGCCCAAACCGTAGCTCGCGGGCGAACATGTTAAAAGTGTTGTGGAGGCTAATCGAACTGCTACATTCTATAAGGACCAAATCAACATGCTCACTCCATTCTTCCCAATAAGTTTTAAAAAAATGTCTAATGTGGCGGTGCCCGTGCCCCACTTCACTCATAGTTAAATAACCCCCAAGGATATGTCTTCCTGTATCAGCGTAATTATTTAAAAATTAATTCTAATTCTTAGAAGAAATGCCCGGAATATATATAGTATTAAGATATAAAGCGTGGTATACTATCAAATCCCTGTTTGAATAATTTAACATATTATCAATATGATATTAGTATCTAACTTATAATAAAATAAATTATATATTTTCTATATAAAATATCTAGTTATATATAGTTATATATTATATATAAGATTAATTATAGTGTACTTTAAGTATATCCATTAACATTAATCAGTAAGTTTCAGTAGTCATCTATATATAAGTAACATATTGATCTAATATATTGAGAATATTTATAAACGTAAATAAATCCATTACTTTTCGCATATCAGTGAAATAATAATTTACTCACTATTAATAAGTCATAAGCTACTCACTCAGCAAATATGAGGATCAATAAATGCAGCAATGACAGTTAAATCTATAATATATCACTGTGAGTATATTACCATTAATCAGTATTCATCAATTGTATCAGTTATGGTCTTTAACATGCACCTTGATGGGACTGTGAATAGCAGAAAGTATGTAAAGATGAGTATAGATGAAACCATTCCGCCTGGACCCGAGATGTAAAAAAATCCCTAAGAACAACTCATCAATCGCATACCCAGTACTGCGCAAATTGAACAATCTAAGTAGGGTATGACAAGGGAGTATGACACGTCATCCGCTTATTCGTCTCTAAAGCATTGTGTAGTATAAATCCTGACTCCCCTACTATAGAAATCCATTGTGAGAATAAAGAATATATCCTCCTTCCTCATTAATTGTGAAATCCTGACTCTTTCTATTATTTTTTCATAATTCTAAGATTAGCTTTTATCCATTATCACTTTCTTGTTGAGGTAAGTGCAACCTCTTCTCTATTTTCTTTATTTAATTTAATATATTAATATATATAATATCATAACATCCATAATCTATATAATAATATTTAAATGTTATAAATATAATAATCTTGTGGTCCTCTAGTATGGTATTCTTTAGTTATATAATCCTCTCACCTAAATTTAAATTTCGCATTACTTTTTCTTACACAGGTAAGTTCATTCTTCTTTTAGCTCAAATTTGGACTTTAATCATAATACCATATCTCGTTATCAAACTCTTATTGTCTAGTGCTGTGAAGAGTCCAACTACTCATTCCTCCATCTTTTTTCTATTCAAATGAATTAGTACTTCTCCCTCATTTCGTATTACCGTAAGATGTGCGCTTCCTCGCTATATATCTACTCAAATGTATTGCTATTTTCCAATCAATTCTATGTCCCCGATTGATTATACGTGTCAAATGGCGTGATAACGGTATAATTTTCTATCAGTGGTAAATTTACATTATATAATATATCATAATCTTATATATTTATACTTAATACTCAGCTCTAATCTAAATTCTTTAAAGTAAAAACAATCAAAAACAACTTATAAAAAGTAACCTCAAAACAATTAATTCTTCTCCCTCATATCTCCCTCTCTATAACACCTTCCTCTTTTGAAACTTTTTACCTTTAACCGCTTCGTAGACGAGCCCTTACTAAAATGTTCCCAAATACTACCTGCTAAAACAATACTAAATAGAATATAAATACTTTTATGTTACTATTGTGTAAGATATGGATATAAACTTGTAAACATATAAAATAATCAAGGTGAATTTGTCTTGAGATCTTCATATCAAATTGTTAAACTGAATTAGCTATATAAAATAATGGTAATTAAATTCATTGTCACATGCCTCATATGTGTGTATAATTGTCTGTTCATGACGTTGCTATAGTGTAATTTTAATTACTTTAGTACTGCCTAGCCTCAGTTACTAATCCTAGTAATTTATTATTATAATAATTATTATAATAAGGAGTCTGTATTCGCCGTTCCTATTATGTAGTAAAAATATCTATTTATCATCTAATTTTCGGGCGTGGATTCCGGTTCACCCTCCTTTCTTATTTGCCGATAGTGTAATGTTGAGGCCTAATGAGTATAATCTGAATATAAAGTATAACTTAAATTATAAATAATTCAGTTATCACAATGGAATCCTACTTAATCGAGCGACTTACTAATGCTCTCGAATATATTGACTCTATTACATTTACAGTGACGTGCAGTACTATTTGGAATTTTGTATTCTATCCGCGTGATTGATTGCCAATACCGTTCTTGAGTCTCATTATCACAATTTCCCAAATAAATTCATCTCTCATAATTTGAATAGTTCATCCAATTATGATAATACATTCAAACCTCTATACATACTATATCTTTATTTTTGTTGCTCTATTGTACATATTATTGTATCCTATCTTCTATAACACTATCAGACCTCATAACCACTGTTGTCGATCTCTCTCGTCTCCCATGCGGTGTTCAGACACATATCCATATGATCAGATGGCCATCGTGCGTGATATCTCATCTCATCTATATGGCAGTTATTTTCATCCAACGTGAAAGGTGTTTTAATTGGTCCCACTGAGTGCCATTCTGCTTTTTTCACACTAGCGTTCTTGTTGCATATTGGAATTATCTGATTTGTATGTCTTTACTATCGCATTAAATTCAGTATTATTCTGTGATAGTTATGCTTACTATCATAGTGGTTTCCAGATTCACCTGGCGCGAGCAATGCCTTGTTTTCAGTAGTGTCATTATTGCTCTCATTAGTTTAAACATGCCAATAGGATTCCCCATAATTTTGCCTGGAATGGCCTTCCGTCTCCTCTCTATTGTTGCGCTGATAAGATCTCACATAACTGATTTGCTCCGTTTATACAATTATTTCTCTTATTCATGATCTATTTTAACTCGTTTATGTAGATTTCATACTCTTTCACTCATCTGCTATATTTGATGGATATCTCTGTTTCCGTCATCTGTGATGTGCTTAGACTGCCATTCCACGTATGCTGATAGTTTGGCTGTCGTTTGAAGATATTGCTGTAGTGTTCCATCTTATCGATCATATCTTTAATTACAAAGTACCTGAGTGGGATTCCGTCTGTTATGAATTATTTACCTCTTTTACGCTGAGTATATTTCTTGTGTTCTTGTGTGCCTGCGCGATTGTTCGTAATGTTTTTGTGTAAGTATGATTTTATTGTTTGTGTGTTAGTGATTGGACGAACAGCGTAATTTCTCTCGTCCGGTACATTGTTTTTAAAGAGAATATCAACAGAGGTCTTACTTGCGCAAAATCTCCCTTTAAATAAGCGGATTGTTGATTATTTCGGAGGAACATGCCTTATAGATTAAGTGTTCTAATTTTCTGTTGTATTAATGTTTTGCTCTTCGTATTATGAAATATTAGATCTTAAAATGATACGAGTGTATTTGAGAGGTATTTATTAGGAGATATAAATTTTGATTCTCACTGTTGCTTATAAAGTGGTAGTATAGGGAACAATATTACCTCGAGAAGGCCTACCGGAAAATGTAGGAATACCCAAACTTAATATATTAATTTTATTACCTGGGAGTAATGATTAGTATTAACAAGTATATGTATATAGATTGAGTGCCCATATATAATTGGTTTTCTATATATTAAATATTCATCGTTAAATTGTATCCATTGTTAGTTCAATTACAACCCATAAGTATCAAAGGAACATAACGGGATGGATTTATATTAGGTGAAAGAACTCACAATTCTTATTGTTATTAAGTAATACCTCCAGGATGAAAATAGAAACATCAATGTTAGTTTAGTGGCTTTCAATTTAGGAAATTGGTATGAAGATATATAAATAGCCAAGGTAAACTCTATAAAATATCATAAATATATCCTCTAATTGTGACTAAAAGTAACCCTAGAAGTGAAGCATCTTACTTTAAGACTATAAGTATATATATTATTAATCTATTTTTTACTTATAATATATATATATACTCTACAACCGATTTATAAATTATATATGCTATATAAACTCAGCCACTCTTATACCTATCTCTACATATATTTCAATCAACTAATTCCTATACTTTATCACTTAATGAATCTAATCACGTATTAATCCACTGTGAACCTTAGCATCTATTCTTAAAACTAAAATGAATGCAATTGTAACACTTAATGGAGATTTTAAATCAGCATCTCCAATACTATATAATACATTAATACATTTTAATAAAAAGCTGCATGATCACTATGAATCACCTATTGACTTGCGACGCATAGTCTAGCTACTCATAATATCAATATCTAGCTAACTAATATATAAAAGTATATATATTTCTAGTAACTAATATTTAATATATAGTTCATATTTGAAGTAAGACTATACTTTAAATATCCTTAATAAACATTAATAAGCCATATATCCTGCTTCTTTAATAGATCCATGAACTTCTTATGTCTCCAAAAAATATAATGATAGTAAGTATTTCAATAGATTCAAACGGGTTAAGTTATTCAAAGTTTAAATATTATTCATTTATACAAACCATATTTAATTAACATTTCCGTTATTATATTATTGTAATGTGGTAAGCATATATTATAATTATTATTTATTATATGATTAATAATTTTAAAAATAGTACTTCTTCTCGGTATTTTTTCTTAAAGCCCTATAAATAAGTATATATCTACTGTGTAAGGTTATCTAATATAAGGCTCTTATTTGTAATCTTATACCCTATATAATATATAATATATTAATTAATTATATACCATTATAATATTAATTACTTAATAATATATATATATTAATATATAAAATATTAAATAAGTCAAATTACATTAAGCAATGGATCAATATTAAAATGTAACTGAGAATTAAGATAACTTATTCTTCATGATAAATATATTAGATTTAAAAGTAATAGTTATTAATATACCTTTATCATATATAAACTTCGATTTATTAGGATTATATATAATAATTAATATATATTATTATATGTTATATGAATAATATTATATATTAATATATTATATTATATATATTTATTTATTATTAATATATCCTTAAATATTATTAATATATTATCTGAGTTATTTTATAAAACGTTATATATTAATCATAATAGCACCAGCTATATAAGGATTAACTGACAGGCCAAATATTATTGAAGTATATATTTTTGAATAATTATTATTAACGGGGTCAAACATAGTATAAAGATAGTTTTATCTACACCATTTGTGAAGTATAATAGTAACATATGTAAAGCAAAAAATAGGATTTCAAAAGTTTACATATCCAAATTTATTTTTATAATATAATGTTTCGTGCATTATTGCCAGATAATTTAATATACCTTCTAATTATCTTTAAATGTTATTAAATTGTTTTTATTATTCATTTAGGGATAAATATTAAAAATTTTGTAATTAAAAATTTTATTTTGGGTGTAGTAAACCGATTAGAAAAATTTTGAATAAAAAGTGTTAATAACTGTTAAGCATATAAAAAAAAAATTGAAATTAAGTGACTTGTGAGTGCGTGTATAAAATCTGAAAATTTTATAAAATATGGATGAATAATAATAATATTAATTAATGACGCTAGGGTTGAAATCTGACTTGTAAATTTTAATTTCACCTTAATTTCTCTTAGATTTATTGGAATTTTATTGTATTTATTTATTATTTTAGTATAAATAAAAAGTTCAGACAAAATAACTATATTAATTCTTTAGCTAAACTTAAGGAGGATGGACAAATTTTAAATTTGGTTTTGAAATATTCATTGTTAAAAAACAAAGAAAGAATATGGGATAGGAAGCGAAAAAGACGCATCGTGGCGCCTAGCTTAAAATAGTTGAATTTATCGTTGCAACAATACAATACCGACTCTTATTGCTAGAAAAATGTGATAAATAAAAATTTTCCATATTGTACATAAATTGTTTGATTGGCATTCTTGGCAGTTGAGTTACACCACTCCTCCCTAAATACATTATTATTATTAATGATCTAATTATTATTAAAACAAAAAAAGAATTAGTGCAAAAAGCAATTTATTCAATTAAACTAAATTAAACAAATTTTATTTAATCAAAAAAAAATTTAATTTAATTCCGCCATGCTATGTTCTTAGAGGTAGATATTAGCTTTCTTCTCTGTGAGACACCTCTGCCTCACGACTCAGTGAGAAGATAAAATGAATGGTTTAATGTGTGATATAACTCACTAGTCGCAGCTTTCACTCTTCAATGCCTATCTTGCACACAAAATCGGGTTAATATTTATCTATTGGCACTAGATTCTCAATTCAATGTGCGTGTAGCCTCGAGTCCCATCTTTTACTTTTTAACACAGATCCTTTTTTTTCCTCCTCATTGTAATTTTTCATCTTGACCGCGGTTGAGAGACACAATAAAGCCACCTCGTGACTTCGAAGCGGATCACGTAAGTATCCGAAAATCTAACCTAAACGTTTTCTTGGTTAAGATGTCTTTTCTTGTATAAATAAATGGTTGTTAGGAAGAGAGACCGTTTCATTCGTTTCAATTTGATCATATCTCGGTTTTTTCTGTGATATCTGATTTTATATTTTGTGGATTAGATTATGCATATGCATCTCTTTTTTTTTTCCATTGAGTTCATGAAACCCAGGCATTATATCTTCAAAGAGTATCTATGTGTTCAATAAAACCTGTATTTACTTTGTAATCCCGGATAATATATGTTTAATTTATATCAAATTAAAAGAACAAAGGCCTCTAATATTTCTTCTCCCTCTAATTAGTAGAGCTAGAACAACTAAAGGGTGAAAAATATTTATTAAAAATTCTGAAAAAAAAAGGTTATTATAGTTAAAAGAGTGTATGGGAAGTGACTAATGTATCAAATGACTGTACTTAAATATATTTTTACCAAGGAAAGTTGAGAGAAGGCTACTAAACTATTTAAAATAATGGTACAATTATCAAATAGTATGAAAAACCTTATACCATTTTATCAACTGCGTTCTTTATATAGTTAATGCTAATTGGAAATTTTTACGAAAGCTTCACTGCTTCAAGACCTCTGATGATACGTAGGAAGTCTCGTATTAACAATAATTTATCGATACTTGTGTTATTGATTATGTAAAGTAATTTAAAAATTAATAAAGAACTTTTATGAATATCCTACTTCCTTTACGTATCTGACTTGTATCATAATATATTAATTTAATATGTGATTAGTAGTACTATATAAACTATTCAATAAGAAAGTAAGAGTAATTTTTAATATGTACATCCTTATTTATTATATAACTATTATATAATTAAGTTATAGTTATATAATAATATATATAACATTGATAGTTTTAGATATTAATTTGTGTAAATAGTATATATATTAAAATATTGAAAAAAATCTAAAATTAAAAAACTTAACTATAGGCCCAAACTCCGTATTAACCGTGTGTATATAAACTTACGGAACTAAAAAAACCTACAAAATATTGGGAATAAATACTTCAGCTAATTGCACGTTAATTTTCCCAAATTATATATAAATTAATATATTAAATTATTCGGATTTAATATAATAAATAATAAATTAACAAACTGAACCTCATTTACTACACTTATTTGTAGGCCCATTTTATCCCCATTTTACTCTTATTATATATATTATATATATATTTATTTTAATTAATATATATATATATTATATATAATATATATTATAATAAATATTATTAAATATTATATATATATATATATATATATAATATATATATATATAATATTAAATTATATAATATATAATAATTAATAACTATTATATATTATTATTATATAATATATATTATAAATATTATAATTATTAAATATATTATATTTATAAATTATAATAATATATTATATATTATATATAATAATATATTATATATAATATATATATATATAATAATATATATATATATATTATAATTATTAATATATAGATATATATTATATTAATAATATAAAATAATAATTAATATATATTATATAATAATTATTATAATATCAATTAATATAAATAATATTAATATATAATTTATAATATATAAATATATATTTTATTAAAATATAATTTATTAATATTTTGTATAATCTAAGTATGCTAATAATAAATATGATAATATTAATGTACTATTAACTAAATATATTAGAATGCTCAATAACTAGCTATTTTATAACTACTAGCACCTAATATTAAGTATAGTCTACATAATATTTAATATAATAAACTTTATAACTTATAATATATAGCAGAAAAAATTTTTCTGTCTTAAATAACAAATTATTTTATATATATTTTATATATTATTGCTATAATTTTCATTTGGAGCTATTTGATGGATCTACTGACTATTAAAATTTAATTTTGGTAGTAGGGTAATTTTAGCTTCAATATTCTACTTTTCAAATGTAATGCTCAATTTAAAACATGCAAATATCAAATAAATACCAAAATGATATTTTAATGAAGAAACTTATTGGTGAAAAAAAGTAATGATAAATATTATAAATATTATTAATACAAAAAAGAAAAATAAAATCATCATGTTATGGATTTGCGTCACTGGATAATGAATTTTTTGTTTATTTAGTATTGTAGGAAAAACCAAGTTTCCTTTTTTTTAAAATAAAAAACGAAACTAATAAGGAACCAGTAAAAGTTTTTATAATATACGTTTAATTGAACAATAAAGGTATAAATATAATATATTATATTATAATATATAGGTAATTATATTAATATAATATATTGATATATATGATATATGATATATATATGAAGATGATAATAGTTGATAATAATGAGATTGGATCATTTAATGGAAGGGTAATTAAATATATATAGTAATGCTGTAACTGAGTAGTAAATAATATATATATATTATAATTTTAATTATTATTTATTAATAATTTTGTATATATAAAAAAAAGCCTACCCTCATCTTTAAATATAGCTCATATAATTATTAAAAGTATGAAATTAGAGCACTCGCCAAACAAATGCAGAGTTAGATCCCTCATAGTCTAGCTTATGATATATTATATAATTAATATATTAATATAGTATTCGAGGTAGGTGGTAAGAATGTTGAACTATAAGCTATTCTCTCCATGGGCTTATGGCTTCTCGCTTGACTTCGAACGTTAATATATAGGATACATCCCCTTCCATAGTATCTAAAGTGAGAAATAGTCAACTAGTGGGCTACTGGTAAGTTTTAATTACTCTGTATGGCGTATTAAATATATGTTTAATATATATATATTAGAATATAAATATGTATATATATATAATAATTATTATTATTATAATGAATGATATATTATATAATTATATTAAATAAATATTTATATATTATAGAGCTTACCGTTAATTCGATCTAAATAGATGCAGTTATTAATTTTTATTTTTAGACATTTGTTTGTAACATAAATTTTATTGAATTAATTATCAATAGTTACTTGATTAGTTCTTCATAATCACCGTTTAAGATGAAATCTATATACTTGTATAATTTTATATATCAAATTACATATGTTATATAATTAAATATTGTCTTCGGTTTTTAGAATGTGATTGCCAAAAGTGAAAATGAAATTATGCGAGAATATATTATATTATAATAAGTGGTTTGTTATCTACCTTAATTTTTTCCCTATCATACATTTATTACCCTATAAATGACAGGTTTGGCAAGGTGACCGGAGAAACCGTAGGAAAGAAAAAATTGCTTCGTAAAATCGTTATGGGTAATTGAAAGCCTAAAAGATATGAATAAGAAGAAAACAGTACCAGCACCTTGTTAATGTAATGATACGATGCCTAACACCTCCACTAAAGACACAGATGTATAGATTTATTCTTAGTGATAATTGATCAATTTAATAATGGTTAGTGTCGTGATGATGGTCTCTAATCTAGTTAGTTTTTAACTTTTGGAATTGTGCACAGCAACATTAGGTGACATTATTGTAAATAAATGTCGTTATGATTGTTGACACTTATAGTTCCTTAGTTCTGAAAACTCCCTGATAAGAAGTAGTAGTACTCAACCCGATCTCCTGTCCAAAAAAAAATAATGTAAATTCTATTGTAACCAATGTAGTATTCGTTGTTTTTTTTAAACTGACCTTGTATCGTTCCCGAATCACCACCTTCACTTAAAAATATACTTATAAAGATAGAGAGAGAAATAGGGAGTGGCCTGATACTGTTAGATAATCTATGTATATCGAGAAATTGGAAAGTTATTATATTGAAAGTGTGTATAGGGAAGTGGTATAAAATTGCTAATAGTTATTTTTTCGATAAATTTATAAGAAAGATTTAAAGAATAGTCTTTATTTGTCTAAATTTAGGTGATATTTAGAACTCAGTGTGCGAATTATTTAGGAGTGCGGAGAGTAATATTGAATTGGGAGTCAAATCTTTTACATTATATGATAAACAATAATTTGGATTGTAGAGAAAGAGGAGTAGAAGGAAGAAGTTAAATGATATATATTAAAGGTTTTATTGATTATACAAACAGGAGCTATTGTATTATACTGTTAAAACGAGGTATGATAGAAAAAGTTTTTGATAGAATAGGAAATAAGTCTTATATATATTTAGTTATTATAGGCAGGTATATAA
>JABUQX010114276.1:12500-15000 GCA_015478945.1 Trachelipus rathkii | reverse complement strand
CATTTTATCATACTGAGCATTTAGGTAAGTTGATGTGATATGACCTGAGGTTAAAATGTATGCATGACGATTCACAAAGATGATGCTTCAACCATCGCATAATGGAGATCACTAACAAATAGGGCTTCTGAAAGGCTTTGGTTCAAAGTTTCTTGTCTAGAAAATATTTAAATTCAAATTTACAACAGGCTTTTCTTTCTCGTCATTCAAGCTATTAAAAAATTTTTTTTCATTATGGACTAACTGTTAATGACAAAAACTCAGAATTTTATTTTTATTTGTGTTTGTTTTCATTATTTAATTTATGACAGTCAATCTTTCAAAATTAAGAAATATATATATATATATATTATATATATATATTATATATATATTATATATATATATATATATATATATATATTATATATATATATATATATATATATATATATATATACATATATACCATATATATATATTATAATATATATATAATATATATATATATATATATAGGTATATATATATCAATTTTTTTACTATGCAAATAATATACGTTATTAAATATTATTAATTTGACTTGGGGAATTTGTTGTATTCCTCTTATATATGATACAAGGTTTTGAGGAAATAAAGATGCTATTTCTACTTCCTTAAGAAACACTTTTAAAATACCTCTGTAATTATATAAATTAATAAATTAAAACCGTGTTTGTGGTGGACGGTTTGGTTCTTTGACTTCCTTACAAAGCAGGATATTTTTTTTTTTTTTGGCATTTACTATTACCTAATATTTAGCATAAAAAAACATATGATATAACTCGTGGTAAATAAAAAAAAATTAATTCGTTTCAAAAGTTGATACTAATTAGATTTACACCACACAAATGTATATATAATCTGTAATTGCCCAAATAACATCCATTTGCAGGCTGTGGCTTGTGGCTCTTGAACTCTTCAATATATAAGAGCTTTTTCCTATGGCGAATTCTAAAATACAATTAAAGATAGTCTTTTCTTTTTTTGATGAGGTTGAAAAGGTAGAGCCTGAACCCAAGCCCCGGAAACATGTATTGCGCATCAACTGATCCAAAATGGCAGAGGTTGTAGGTGAGGATGAGGCTTGAAAGCTTGAGAGGCAAAGTTTTCATTTCTATCTGACTGTAATATTTCTGATAAAAGAAAATTAATACAGGCTTAACTTGGTCCTGTTCTGGGACTCTGGCGATTTTGAGGACGGCATTCCAATGCAAAATGTATGGTTCAATTAGTTGTCCTTGGGAGTAGATGTAAAGTGTGTAGACCATAACAGTAGCCGTTTTCACTCCAAAGGGTTTGAAATAATTTGCGTTCATTAAAATTTTTCTTAAACTCGGCATGGCATTAAAAACATTTTTTTAACATTCTTTCATTATTTTGTGAACGTTTGAATGTTTATAGTTTTTCAGGGAAATTTGCATGAACTTCTTTTATTGTTTTTGTTTAAAAAAAAATCCCTCTTTACCTTTTCTTTGCCATTTTACAAAATATTTAAATATTATTAAAGTTTTTTAAAAAACTCCCATTAAAAAATAAAACTAATTGACTGATAATGAAACAATTTAAAAATATTTTATTATAGCTGCCTAATTGCAACATTATTCTGAATCAATAGGTAAATGTAAATGTCAATAACTGAAAAATTGGGAGAAAAAAAAGGGAAAAAAAAAAAAAAAACTGCATAGCGTAGCAGGGATATTTGGTTAAGAATACAGATTCAATCCTTAAAAAGAAATTCTTTAAAGAAGTAGTTCCCTTCCACGATAAATGTTAAATATTCTAAAAGTTAAAATCATATTAGAAATGAAAAATTAACAAATTCTTTGCCAAGAAAAATTACATTGAATTGTTTTAAATAACTTTTTTAAAATTAATTCCGAAAAATAAATAAATGGAATACCCTACAAAATAAAAATATTTTATTTTCTAATAATATCCTTAAAAAAATTAATAAATGTTATTTTTCATAATTAAAAGACTCAAAAGATAAGTTGAGTTTCATAAAACACCTGAAATTTTTTAAATTTAAAGATTGTTTGAAAGGTAATAATTGAGAAAATAACCTGTCTGACATCCCTCTACAGTCGCTCAGAAAGTGGAATAGATAAGGGGAGAATGATAGGAACCTCGAGAAATGGGGGGGGGGATCAAAACTTTTAAATAAATGAAAGTACGTTGAGATGGTTGGTAAGTGGAAAGGATTAATGATAGTCGGTTGGTTAAGCGGATGTATAGTGGCGAGTTGTGTTGGAATCCACCGACTGGGAGACCGAATGAAAAAGTTGAACGAGATAGCCAAGGAATGTCTGGTGGAGAGTGGAGGAGAGAATGCGAGTTTGGCAGAGGCAAGAAAAAAGGCGCATAATAGGAGTGAATGGCGGGGAGTTTTGTGAGGGGTATGGTTGTTGCCCACCTGGGCCAAGGGATGAACCCCGCACTGACGAGATGCCATAGTGAGGGTACGTCGCAGTCCCGGTGA
>JABUQX010114276.1:0-7500 GCA_015478945.1 Trachelipus rathkii | reverse complement strand
AGTTGGTAACCTTTGACTTATGCAGATATTTTATAGTGCTTGCAATTATTATAAGTTTTTAGGAGCATATAATTCCAAGTTTGATTATAGAGGTTTTTTAGTTATTATAATTACCAATGCCCTTAGTACTTTATGGAAATTAAATTGAAAATATTTTAGTGTTTAAAGAAATGTTAATTTATATGGGAAATATTTTATTATTGACACTTATCTTGTGTCTTAAAGAGGATCAGCGCAATACCACTTATTTTTTCATTTGCTTTGTTTTAAGTGAGAAAATTTCTGTAGTAAAATTTTTAATATTTTGGGATTTGGATGTCTATAATCTATCAAAATTTGAAAGTATGTCTACTTGACGCACGTGACCATATATGCATAAATGCGTTTCTCCAAAAAAACGTATAAATTTATTTTTCAGCGACACTGTTAACTTATAAGTTATAAACAGCTGTTGACTTATTCAATTTGACATTTTTTCTTTCATTTTTTCAAATATTTAACAATGGTGAAACCAGTTCTTCAATAGGTTCGCCAGGTCGGTTTTTTAATTTGGGAATTTTTTCATTTTGAATTCACAATTTCAGCATTTCTGACCCGACCGTTAGGGCCCTGATGCATGCACTTCATGGATTTATTTGTAAATTAATTTTTAATATTCTTCCTTCATTCCTATTGGCCCCATTCTTGATCTCATTCCCACACCAAATTTCATTGAAAATTTTATGCAAGCCCGCCCCCTCCCCGACCTTGAGTTGAGCTCAAAAAAACCCACTTGTAACGAAAAAAAAAAAAACAATCCAAATTAATTGAAAATGCATGTAATGCGTTATAAACTCCTATCAACATGCTGTAAGGTTGTTTTTTCCCTTCTGTCAGTGTGGGGTCCGAAACCCCTTATGTAAAAATGAAACATAAAAAAAACCCACTTGTAACAAAAAAAAAACCATGATTTTTAACATTATTATATATATATATAATATATAATATTATTATAATTTTATTTTTTAATTATTAAAAAATTTATTATTATTTTTTTTAAAATGAATTTATATTATTTATATATATTTTTATATATATTATATATATATATATATATATTATATATATATATATATATATATATATATAGTTATCAATCACATTTCGTATGTGCTAGAAGTGACATCACACGCGCTCCCGCATGTATAAATTTTCTAGCACTTCTTAGCAGTGGCATATCCTACATCATAGAATATACCCGAGTCAGGTGTCTAACCTATGTTTTAAGTATGGGAGTTGATTGCCATGGTTTATAACGGCATTGTGGCATACCTTACCATGGTTTAGTACCCCGCCCCTTTTTTCTAATGCTCTAGATGGTATATTCGTATGTTTCATGGAATTACCCAATATAAGGTATCGATTAGGTATATATCGATAACGCTGAATCGATTCCCGTGGTTTATATGCAATCTAATCATCTGACCATGTTAGTATCAGATAGTACCCCCTACCCCACTTTTTAATGCACCTAAGCAACTTTTTTATTTCTGAGCTACAGAGACGAGCTTGGTGTTGGCTAGTATGTTTTGAGGTATGCAGAGTGCGATTCCCACTATTGCCGAGTGGAAGTTTCAACCTGGCGGTTTTAGAACGCATCAACACGCGTTTTACGTGGCCGGCTACCCTTCGTCATATTCAAGGAGGGGGTGTAGGGGGGTTTAAACCTATTCAATGAGTGGGGTATAAGATGCAAATCTATTCAAGGAGTTTAGGGAGGTAGGGGGTTATTCAGCACAGCAAATTTCCTGATTCAACACACCAGTTACATCATCACAAAATCAGAACACAATAACCTATTTTTTGATTTTTCTTCAAAAAAAAAAATTTTTTAAATTTTTAATTTTGATTTATAAGGTCTGTGTACGAAAAATAAAAAAATAATTGTAAAATTTGATCACCTACTCTTTGATAGTACAGGTTTTAAGCTATGTATACATATAAATACATAGTTGATACAACATTTCATTAAAAAGTTATTTTACATTTATGACCCTGGGGCAATTTCAGATTTCATTCCATTCTCTCCCTACCCCCCTCACCTTGACTGGGGTGGCCAATTGACTCAGTAACCACGGGAATCGACTCGGAGGCATCGGAAACCCATATAAACATACCCGACAACAACAAAAACTAAAAAGTAGCTAAAAATTGCTAAGGGTGCCAGATTTAACAAAAATCAGCTAAATCTGGCAATACAGCTAATTTATCATTCTTACTTACTACTAACATGTTAGGGAAGCTTATTTCAGCTAGTGTCAACTAAAAATGGGTAAAATTTATATTTTTTAGGTTTTCTGAAATTGCCCCAAAAAAAATTTTTTTCCCTTTTTTTTTTAGAAATTTTTTAAAAAGTTATTATTTTTATTTTTTTAATTTCTTTACCTTAAATGATTGCCAAATGCCCATATTTTATCATCATTAGAACTAATTATCTTAAGGTTTGGTTTAAGTAGTTACTTAAAAACAAAAAAAGGCTGATTTTTTTTCTGAAATTGACGGTATTTTAATTTCATATTAAATTTTCTTTTTTTTTTTTTTACTATTTTTAATAGTATTTTTCATAAAATATGCTTAAAAAAGATTTAACTAACATTATGATGACATATTGTCACTCTAAAAAGGTTTTTTTAAAAGTTTTTTTTTTTTTTTTTTATATTTTTTTTTTTTTTTTGTAAACCATGGTTTTTTTTTTTTCTTTTTTTTTTTTTTCTTCTTCTTCTTTCTAAATAACTATAATAGTACTTAATTAACACAGCAAATTGTTTTTCTTGATATATAGCCTAGGCTTAGCCATTATAAGAAATTATTATAAAAGTTCTGATATTTAAAGTGTTTAATTGTTATAGGCAAAAAACTGGTATTTTTTTTTTTTTTTTATGTAACGGCACTAGTATATATATATTATATTATAGTATATATATATATATATAAGAAATAGTTTTTTTTTCTATATATATAATATATATAGAATATATACTTATATATATATATATTATTTCATCTTTTCCTTTAAAGCCTTGATTATTCCTCTCCCGTAGTATATTACTAACCTGTAAGGAGCCCCGCCCCAAGTTCCCTTAGTTCCGGCCCTTTTTCCCCTCATTGATCCTGTTCCCTTTGTATTTCCGTTCCCTTAGGTGCCAGAAGCAGAGTCCCTTTGTCATGACGCAGAAGGACGCGCCTCCGCCATCATTTAATGCGATATGCAGCCCTCCAGAAATTTCAATTCGACAATTGAATCAGCCTCCCGCTGAAGTCAGTATTCCTAAAGAGGAAAATGAGATGCTGGCAAAGGCCAACGAGGAGCCATCGTTGCCTCTGGTAAGTAAGATCAATCATTTCGTTCCTTCAATTTATTTTGTATGTATGCCGTCCTAGTTAAACTTGTTGCTCATAATTGTTATGAAATAATAATAATGCAAATAAAATATTTTTCTATCTGTATTTTCACAGCCCGTTGAAAACGTGGAGTCCCCCTTGCAAGACTACGACTCGGACGAAGGTGTTGGGATCGACATCACCGTTGAGAAAAACAAAAGCGATGTTCTCGAGGGCAGATGAAATCCAAACTGATGAGGAAGGTTAAGAAGGAGTTCTGTGGTATTAATAGAATTAATTTTTGTGTGTACGTTTTGGAACTAAAGAAAATTATTTTGTCTGTTGTGTGGAAAAACTCGCATTATTACCTTTAAAAATTCGTTATCGATATTTTCGTTTTCCATTTGGAATTAATTAGTGATGAGTATGAGAGAGCGAGAGAGAGAAAATTCTAAAAAAATTATACAACTTTTTTAAGAAATCAGCACAGATCCCTTTTGCCGCTTTATGTGCAAAATTCCGTTTGCATATAGTATATTATATATATATATATATATATATATATATATATATATATATATATATATATATATATATATATATATATATATTATATATATATTATATATATATATATATATATATTAAAATGTGTAATATGAGAGTAGCTTTGGCGTTTTAATTTTTTTTTATCATTATTGTTAGTTGTGTGATTTTGTCACACCCCTTTGCTTGCTTTCAGATCGAAACATTACTCGACTGTTTTATACTTTGTTACCAGTGTGGAAAGGATGAGATCAAAGAACGAAGTTTACTAATAACAAAAAAGTGCGATAGGGTTCATTGCCATTTTTACGTTAAGCGGTTACAACCGTCTTTCCCCGGTTTTCTTTAAAAAAAAAACAAAGAATTGCCAATTAAGCTCTTGCATTTCCAACCGCATTTAAGCGTTTAATTTTTAGAGTTATTTTGGAACTTTTCGTTCGCAGGTATTTAATTTTGGTATTACAGTATTCAGTTAAATATCGTAAGGAACTTCCATTTTATTGGGATCTGGTGAAAATTGTTTTTAGCATCGAACGCACGCGCGTTCTCAGATTCCACGTTGCATTTTTTTTTTCGCATGATTTATTTTCACTTAAAAATTAGAGAGATGGCAAGGAGGAAGCGTCGTCGGGTGGGGGGGGGGGGGGGGGGGGCGGGTTGATGAGAAAATCTTGCCCTACGCACGGTCAATCAATCTGCGCAGAGTTAGTACATTTTTTTGACTTTGTCTGTGTGTCTGGCTTTTTTTTTTTTACTGTCGACGAATGACTTTGGGTCTGCTCTGATTCTCTCGTATGATTGGACAGACAACCAGAATGAAGGGCCTTTTGACCCTTGCAGGACTGTTGAATCTTGATGTTCCTTTTATTTTGTATGGAAAATGTGCTAGAGTTTGTTTCACGTTGTTCGACTTATTGCCTTTAGATAACCTTTTCAGAGAGAAAAAGAATCCAGTTTTCGAAGTGAAAATGTTTGTATGACCTTTGATCTAATTTTATTAAGACGTTAATTTTTTTAGAAAAATTAATATAATATACATATACATATATATATATATATAGTATTATATATATTATATATATATATATATACTAGTATATATATATATTATATATATATATATATTATGGTGGTATGTTATTTCATCTTGTAATATCGAGTCTCAAAATAAATGCTTTTCATGGTAGAAACAGCAGTTCTCCTATTCTATAAATAACAATCATTAATTTAAATGTAACAGGGCACTCGCTATGAAGAGGACTTCCCGAGTTTGTACGAGTGTATCTGTCGTTGGCATCGCGACCTCCGCCTCTCCTCTCGCGTCTTCTTAAACGCGCTTCGAGGAAAACAAAGCGGAGAAAAATTTGAGCGAGATAAAACATTCATTCAGGTCGCTTGTCTTCCTTGTTTCAGTGCTCAGATTCTATATCAGTGCGTAAAATGGATAGGACAAAGCAGATCGGAGGAAATTAGAAACTTGTCAGTAACGAGCTTAGGATACACCCTAATATATATTATATATATATATATATATATATATATAATATTTTTAATTATTAATATATATATATATTATATTATTATATATAATATATATTAATATATATATATATATATATATATATATATACTATATATAAAGACCCGTTTACGACTTAGTTATTTCGTCATGAAACCAGTGTCTTGAACAAAAGACCAATTTGTTATAAAGGGTTCCAATATTTTCTCTATTTCATGTATGTACTAATTTTTTTTTTTTTTTTTTTAATAAAAAAAAATAAGTAAAATAAACAGAAACAATCTATTCTAATTAAAACCATCGTTTTGAATTTGTTTGCAGCATTGCTAGTTCCTCAAACTGATATTAAGAAAATTACTAATAATTGGCAGACCCCCCATTTATTGAATACATAGTGGACTCTACCCCCTGTTTAAATGTTAAAAATTCGAATTCCTGGCATTATCATTACCACAGAGTTTATTAATGAATTGCGATTTCAAAAGAAAGAATATAATATTAATATATAATATAATATATATATCCTATATATATATATATATATATATATACATATATATATATATATATATAGATATAATTATATATATATATATATATATATATCTCTCTCTCTCTCTCTCTTCTCTCTCTGTGTGTGTGTGTTGTTCATGTTTATTTGACGTATGTCGTTTGAATATATATATAAAAAAAAATAATAAATACTAAATTACTTAAAATGTCGCAGTACGACTTTGTTGTATATATATCTATATATACTATATATATATATATATATATATATATATATATAAGTATATATATATATATATATATATATATATATATATATAATATATATATATATATAATACGTATATATATATATTCGCAACTGTTAACAAAATACTATGCATGTATCTGCTTGACCTTGTTTTAAAAAATTCGAAAAACGGTCCTTCAAATTAAGTTTGATTATTATTGGATGAATTGCACAATATTGGAATAAAAATAAGAAGATTAGTTTTGAAATCCTCATCAGTTAATTTGTTGGGGTTAGATTTTTTTAAATTAGATCTCTAAAGTAGGCTTTAACCAAAAACGGATTTTTTTCAGTAAATTATTTTATATATATATATATATATATATATATATATTATATATATATATATATATATATAATAATATATTATATATATATATAATATATATATAATATTTAAATTATCCCTGGGTTTTCACTTTTATTCAATAAGAACACAGATATTAAAAAACATGACTTTATTGAACAAAATATAAAGAATACTATTTATTTACGAAGTTTTTTATTAGTTAGTTCCATTCTCTAACTTATTCCAAGCTTTCGTGAAATGCCACTCCACCTCGTTCGGGGATTGTCAGAGAAAGAAAACCTTCATTGTTATTTCTTCGTTATTACTTTCTGCTACGGTTGGTTGTTGTTTATATTTATGGTGTCCTTTCCTATTTTCTGTCGAATGCTTTCGCATGACGCTGATGCCTTTAAACTTTCATTGATTGTTTCGTCTATGAAAGTTTAAAGGCATCAGCGTCATGCGAAAGCATTCGACAGAAAATAGGAAGGACACCATAAATTATAAAACAACAAACCAACCTTAGCAGAAAGTTAATTAACGAAGAAATTAATGATGGTTTTCTTTGCTCTGACAATCTCCCGAACGAGGTGGAATGCATTTAACGAAAGCTTGAATAAGTTAGAGATGAACTAACTAATAAAAAAACTTCCGTAAAATAAATAGGTATTCTTTATATTTGTTCAAAAAGTCATGTTTTTAATATCTGTGTTCTTATTGAATAAAAGTGAAAACCCAGGGATAATTTAAATACATATTAAAGATGCGAAATTTATTAGCATTAAAAAAATAAATATTATATATATATATATATATATATATATATATATATAATATATATATATATATATATATATATAATATATATATATATATATATATATATTATATATATATATCTAGGGTGTATATATAATATATATGTGCTGTTCTGTCGTTAATTAAAAGAGAAATTTATAAAGTTAGGTTAAAATATATATGGTG
>JABUQX010114275.1:20000-23283 GCA_015478945.1 Trachelipus rathkii | reverse complement strand
TTTTTTTCTTTTTTTTAATACAAAATATCAATTGCAGTAGATCAAACTTCTAAGCAAGGTTACTTGCTTAACACAGTAGAGTAGGTCTAACATTACTGTAAAAACCTATACTTTTAATTTTGAATTTATTATGAATAGTTTATGCAAATACAGGCAAAGATTTATCGTAATTAATTAGCATCATTACTGGATTATGAGATTTGCTAAACATAGCAAAGTTTACATCAGTAACTACATAATCCACTAACCAGGATACCATACATATCGAGCAGACTTCTGGTAGTGGAATAAACTGGTACCTTAGCAATATACTTGCATATCGTCGCTACAGAGAAATTTACATGGATGCTAACCATGTCAAAAAATGCAACTCATACCTAACTTTACTTCTCCATCATATCTATATTTCTTTAGAAAATATCAAATTATAGTTAATTAACATTACATTTTAAATTATCATTGCAATATTAACAGCCCTAAACGTGTGGGAAAATTTATCATTACTTTAGCCATTTCCTTACTTAATTTCATACTATATTATTAAAAATATGGATAATCTTTATGTATGTCTATAATTAGTTACATAGCTCGATATGTCTCTTTTTAAAGAGTCGTATGCGCACCATACAAACTATCCCACTAACGTCAATTTATGATAACCGAGTGCTTAACAATTAATTAACAACATGTGTATACCTAGGTTTCTTCTCCATCATAAAATATCACTGCCATTGGAGATATAAAATTAATAGTCCATAAGTTCATATATTTTATAAGTTCTTTAAGCAGTATCCAACTCATCCCCTATATGAGAAGTTCCATTAGTTGGGGTTCACCCCCACAAATAGATGTGAAAGCGTAGTCCATATAAGTGGGTTACCGACAAGGTGAGGGTGGGGATTGTTTACTTAGCGGGAATTACCTTCGAAGGAAAAGGACGGTCAAAGGGGTGGGGTAAGGGCTCCAGTAGTGATAATGGGTTTTAAATAAGGGCTCCAGCCATAGAGGGAGTGATGCTTTATAGAAATTAAAAATTTTAGTTAATCAAAACAGTGATTGATATAAAATGTTTTTCATAATTATATGACGATAAAGTGTTTTGAACAAGAACAATTCATTATATTATGTTGTTTACAAATAATTAAGATTTAATTAGACTATTAATCACTTAATCATACCTTTAATCGCTTAATCAATGTATCACGGAAGATATGGGTGGGGTGGGGAGTGTGGATTCTTAGAGTTTGATTTATTGATCAATTGAAATTAATTGATATTTTTTAAATAAAAGAATGAAAAAGTTTATGTAGAAAATACTTAACTTACATACTACTACTTAATACTACATACTACTATAACTACTATACTTATATACTACCACTGTTTATGCGAATAACCTGTGTTGTATTCAATTTCTACATCCATTCCTTGCCTAGGTTGATATACATTATATCACGGCAAGTCTAAGCAAGTTTTGGGAGTCAGACTCCACATTAATCCCGCTCAGTCCTTTCTCCAACTCCAATCTACCTCGATCCTTCATCAGCTATGTACTTATATATATATACTATATAATATATACTATGTATATTATATTATAATATATTTATATTATTTATATAATATATATATAATATAATATATATATAATATATTATATATATATATTATACTATATATATATATGTATAATATATATATATAATTTCTTCTTAAATATGTGCAAAAGTGTAACATTGGTTAAATCTTTGCTAGGCAATTATATAATAATATAATAATAAATTCTTTGTTTTAAGACTTATGTTAAATTTATTATAAATTAACTTTGAAATATTTTCGTTACGTGAACGAATATAGAATGTAAGCGATATTAAAATTTTTTGTTATACATTAAAGAATAACTGATTTTAAAAAATTTATGTTGTGAATACAAATTTTTTTAGCAATGTTGCACAAAATATAGTTAATAGGACTTAATCAATTAATCATGATTTTGAATCTTAATCAGAACACGGTGATGTGGAGGGTGGCATGCGAATGAATGGTTTGACTAGTCATTCAACTGACCTTTTGATATTTTTTATTAAAAAGATTTTTTTGTAAATAAAATGTTTTTAATAAATTTTGTTATGTTTAAAAAATGCCGTATTAAATTACTTTAGAAGATAGAATGGTGATCTAGGTTAGTTTATCATGTTGGTTGGTGTATTTTATTCGTTAGTATGATATATTACCTAGAAGTGGCGGTATATTTGTGGAGTTTCATATTTTTTTTTGCAACATTTAGCATGTTGCTTTACAGAGTAATTGTGTAAGAAATATCATTGTTCACCGATAAGTTTTCATATTATACGTATAATATATATATATACTATTTATATATATATATTGTATATATATATATATATATATATTAATATATTATTATATATATTTTATATATATTTTATATATATATATATATATATATATTATATATATATAATGATGCAATTATAGTCATAGGTGTCTAGAGTGATCGTCCATGAAATTAATAGCTGAAATCATTTTTACGGGTAAACTCATTTTAAGGGTGAAACCCCATTTTGTGTGTTTTGGTTCCATCTCATACGGGACTTACATTAATCTACTTTGTTAAATTTCTTATATTTATTTAATTATTATATATAATATTATATTAATATCGATATTATATATATTATATATATTATATATATATACTATTATATAATAAATTTTTTGTATAATTCTTTTATTATATATATATGTGCAACATAGAGGTTCTAGAGTGATGTCTGAAATTATAGCTGAAATATTTTTCGGGGAAAATCATTTTAATGTGTGACCCATTTTTGGCGTTCGGTTTCCATTCTCTATGGACTTTACCATTTTGATTTCTTGGAATCATTCTGGTCCTTCATTGTTCCTTCATCTTCTTCTTAGAGTCTGAGAGCCTTCTCATGGGGGGGGGAGCATCGACTCAGAAAGAACATAACCCCTCAGCATGGCATCTAACTTGAAAATATTTTCGGAGTTTAGGTATCTCATAAACATATACTTGATATTAATAATGTGTATAAGCTGTCTTTGCTACCTTGGCACCGCACCAGCTCCGGCACCGGTTCAGATATCGGATCAGGTACCGATTCTGGCTATGGCTCACTTGAACCAACATAGAACTTCTTTTCATTCCTTCTCCATCTTCTGCCATTGTACTTGTGCTTTTCTTCGGACTCCGTCTACAGCTCATTTGCGCCGGGCCATGATTCAACTTAGGTTCCAT
>JABUQX010114275.1:12500-17500 GCA_015478945.1 Trachelipus rathkii | reverse complement strand
TATATATATATATACTTTATATATTAAAATATAATTCCTATATCTCAAAAGGCGTGTTCTTCTACGCGAACGAGCAGCAAAAACAAAAACCACCCATCAACAGCAAACAACAACACGAAACAACAACAACAAAAAAACAAATATACGTTTACAAGGCTGAGATGGATAGCCCAATTATATATATATATTTATATTATAATATATTATATATATATATGAATATAATTATCTTATATATTTATTATATATATAATTATATATTATTCCATATATCTCAAGATATGCGTGTTCTTCACTAGCGCGAAACGCAGCAGCAAAACAATACAACCACCACCATCAACAGCAAAACCCACACGAACACAACAACATAAAACAATATACGATTTACAATTAGAAGGAATTGCATGGCCGTACTACATGGCACCCTTCTAAGTATATAAAGTACCACATTTTAAGTATATACACTTTCAGGCTTAAGTACAGCTTAAATATATCAAAAACGGCCGGGCTTAGTGAATGTCACATTCCAGCTAATCCAGGCTTTAATGGGCTGTGTTTCTCCCTACACTATATATATGCTGTGTAATTGTTTATTTATTATTTTTGAATCCATAATTTTATTTATAGATTGTATTTATGTTAAACTGCATCTTTGTTAACATAATCCATTAGGTAGCGTATTCAATGTAAAAAAAAGAAAAAAGAAAAAAATTGTTTCACTAGTTGCCAAATAATGCAACGTTATTGATTAGCGAATCAGTGTAAGCAAACTCGATTGAAGCCTTTATATACAATTTGTTTTCAATCGAGCTAAAATTACTTTTAAAATGTCGATTAATTGAAAGTTTTTTTATTTTATTATTTCGTCCATTTTTTATTAACATATTCGTTTGGCCCGATTGACAAAGTGAGTCTTTATATTAATTTGTTTTTGTTTAATTATTATTGTCTTGAATATTGACTTTAGTATAATTCAACAAGAGTTTGTGCCTGCACAACATCGGAATTTAAAGGTTCTTTTACGGATTTTTTTTTTGAAACGTGATTTATACTTATTTTAAATTGAAAAGTTTGAGAATTTTTTGAAAGTATATTTATTTTGTAATGTATGGTAACGGAATAAAATACAAACCTCTAGATTTAATGGTTTACGTATATATATATGTATTATATTAACTTTTATTTATTTTTATATTTTATTTTATATCCTAAATATATATATAACTTTTATAATGCAAATTATATATATATATATATTTTTTTTTTTTTTACGAGATAACACACCGCTTCACGGCGAGCCCCTATTATGAGGGGGTTATCAATTTAGTCGCGAGAACGAGCAAGACCAAGGGGATGCTTCACATTTCACCGCCAGTGCGACTGGACCCATCGCTTTGGTTGGCGAGTCTCTCCACGGTACGGGTGTTTCTTTGTATTAATATAAATATAAAACGTACAAAAAACCATATAATACCTATATTACCGAAATAAAAGTATTTATATATTTATTTATTCATTAATAATGTATATTATGAAAATAACACTAATTTAAACACAATTCATATATTTTCACTATCATCATACTATCCTGATTTTATAGTTATTTTATTTATCTATAACTTGGACTATGATTTACACTATATTAATATGTCTACACTATTAATATATTGCACACTACTCACTATATTAATATTATATATATATATATATATATAATATATTATACTAATATATATATATATATTATATATATATATATATATATATATATTATATAATTATTATATTGTTATATTATATATATTATAATATATATATTTTATATATATTATATTTTATATATATATATATATTATATATATTATATATATATATATTATATATTTTATTATTATTATATTTATATATATATATATATATATATATTATTATGTTAATTCTTTGTGTGGGATTTACTCGTACCATTTTTGAAATTCTTGGATTGATATCTTTGCTCAATGGTATGTCCTCCTTGCATCAAGCTGTTTTTGTTTGTTTTTTATCTGTGGCAGAGAGATCCTGTTCACATAGATAGTGTTTAAAAAATGAAAGTATCGTAAGCTTTTCTTGATGTTTGATAGGAATTCTTTCTTGCACCACAATCTCGATTTAATCCTTAGTTTCGTCAAAGGATGTTTTGATGAACGAAAGGACGTATTTTTTTTTAATGACTTCTGTTTTATTTTTGTATTCGGGAAAATAGCGAATAAATTCTTGTTTCAAAGCTGCAAAAGATTAATAATTGCAACAGTTTGGATTTATGGTAGAAAGATAAGTGCGACAGTTTCAGAGTTGAAAGACAAAATTAATCCTGTATGAGACAGTCTCAAAACAGATCAATTTTGTAAAGAAACCCGAACCCGCTGTTTTTTAGACAATGTTTGCCCATGTTCAATTTAACTGACTTGCAAATGCATTTAGTTGTTGAATGTAATATCCAGAGGTAGCAGATGTTTTAAGTTTGGGTCACAAGCTGCTGCACAAAGCGTCATTTTTCGTTATGCTATTAAAAATACACTATTTTTTACAGTGTTTCACCAACTTTATAGACCTTTATTGTTGTAGTCTTCTGCATTTGTAGCCCGCTACTGCTTGTCGAGGCCGATGCCGTGTGTTTCCAGATAGAAAGATCTTTTTTTACCAGTTTGCTAACCACTCGAGCGCACCGAGCATCGCTGGCCATCGTACAAATCAGCAGGTTTCCACTTAATCATTTTCTCCCCATAATCCATAATTATTTCATAGTCTTTCTTTCCCGATGTTTCTTCGTAGTAGAAGTTCTTCAGAAAGCTAACATATCTTGATTTGGGCTGTTTTGACCTAAATATTGAACAAAGACAAGTAATTGACAACACTGAGCAACATCACTGCAATTCTTTATTTGTCTCGAGTTGTCTTTCAAATCTTGCGACATTTTTTCTATTCGAGATTTCACTGTGTTATTCGACAGCGAAATCTCTTGAGACATGCATTCACTTATCCACACGCATTTCAGGCCGTGCATATTTTTTAAATTTTTCCACCTATATTAAAAAGTAGCGGATTTAAGGATAGAAACTGTTCCTCAACGTTTTTGCTATAATGGTTTCCAGGGATGTGAATTGTCATGACTGCATTATCATGCGCTCCATACAGTATTTTCGGGATACCAAACCCTTGACATTTAAATAACGTCTGGGTGGGAATGACGTACGACACTGTGCTTGTAAAAATTTTTACTTAGTAGGTGGAGGGTGTTAAGGTATAGTACGAGGATTGGGTTCAAGGCGTCGAGAATTGGGAAATCTTATCGTAAATAAAGCGAACTTTTTGCCTGTAGATTCTTTGATACCAGCCCAATATCTCGTCTTCTATAATGTAATAAATGTCTTTTAGATGTGTTTTCTTATTTATCAGGTCGAATAAGGGATGTTTCGAAGGAAGTTAAGGATAATAGTCGAACTTGATTCGAACGGTAAGTGCTTGTCGAGAAGGCACCAATTCCATCATTAAAGTACTGTTATCTTCTTCTAGTTTTTTTAAGTGATCTCTAGAATTATGTTCTTGTCCCCAGTAGCTTTGAGGTGGTGGATCACAGTATGTATACATAGATTGTTAGCTGGAGTCCTAGGAGGGGACAGCTTGGAGTAAAAAACTGAGATAGACTAGGAAGAGGCACTTTTCCGGGGTTTGTCCGACCGTTTGGGACCTTGGGAATGTCGAGGGCATGCCAGGCGACTGATCGTGGGATGAAAGAGCTTATAGGTAATGGTGGATCGCATTAAATTCGTAATGCATTTCAATGAGAAGTTCTAATCCCCGGTGCGGTTCGGTAATCTATATCATTAGTCTCCTAGCAAATTAAGTTTTCCATGGATATGTATTAAATCCAAAAGGTCCCTCTGAGGGTTCGAGCCCCTGAGTTTGTGGCCGGGGAAAAGCTAAGGCGGCGGAGTCTCTTATTATTACGTGTTCCAGAAGGGCCAGAGAAAGTCCCAACTTGTGCTATGTCTTGTGCAGGAATCCAGGGAGATGTGGTTCACATCCCTTAACACAGATGACGCCAAGGTACCCCCATAGGATGTGTATCGCCGTTATCTACTCTCTGAAAAGGTATGATGAAATTTGGTTAGGAGTGGATTGAAAAAAACAAAAAAAAAATTAATTGAAATTGAGACGAGTGTTTTATGATGTTGAAAGATTCTATTATATGTGACAAATTCAATGCCAATGCACAACAAATGACCACTAGTTGGAGTCGAGGATACAGTCCTAATATTGTTATTAATACTTATGTTATTCTCAGTTGCTATCAGAGCATACCATTTCTATCAAATACCCTGCGTGGGATGTAAGATTATTATATATATTATTAATATTATATATATATATATTATACTATATATATATATTTAATATTATAATATTTATATATATAATATGATATATATCTTATATCTATATATATCTTATATATAATTAATATATTATATAATATAATATATATATATATTATATGATATTATATATTATATTCTATTATTATATATTATATATAATTTATATATATAATATTAGATTTATATATCAGAGAAATAAGTTTAGTTAAATAACTTTTGGTCTTTACTACTATTCGTTGCGGTGAGCTCCACTCTAAAAAGACTTTACACTTTTGGATGTAGAATGAAATACTATTTGTAGTAGTCAATGTTTTGGTGCATATTTGGTTTAAACTACCATCATATTCAAAACTACTGCTACGGAAGGAATCAGTGTAGGAATCCTTGGCAAATTTTATTGCGGAAACTGTTTAAAAAAAAAAAAAAAAAAAAAAAAAAAAAAAAAAATATAATAGATAAAAATATCTCAAAAACTACAATACTACAGCGAAAAGGAATACATTTTTGCTTGTAAAATTTTGTTAGAAATGTAAAAAAAATAAATAAATAATAAATTGGCCATTTTTTTTTTAGGAGCAGGCT
>JABUQX010114275.1:2500-5000 GCA_015478945.1 Trachelipus rathkii | reverse complement strand
GTCGCTTTATTTGTTTATCAACAAATGAGTATATTACCAATTGATTTTTGACTTATATGCAGAAATAAATCTTTAAGTTTTAGTTTTCGTTTATCAAATTTGAGTCAAAGACGAAAGATTGAATTAAGCAATTAGTCTATATATATACTCCGACCTTATTATATTCCACGGACGTATATATATGTAATGAATTCTATATTTGTCTACTTCTAATATGGTGAAGGCAATAGTATAAAACTCTCCCATATTGATCCGATGTTATACACTATGTGTTATCATCGTATCGATGATTATTATATCGTATGAGAGAAACCAGGATTATAAATAGAGGACGGTGGCGAATAATTAACGATTTATAGAATTTCAACGATATTTAAGTTTGTTTAGATAGTTAAGATTAATTTAGTTAAATATTTAATTTACTGAAAATTTAATAAGACGTGGCAATTATATATTATTATATTATCTTTTATCTATATATTATATAATATATATCTATTTATATATATATATTTATACTATTAACTATATATACTATACTATATATATTATTATATAATATACGTATTATTTATATAGTTATGTTATTGTATAGTTTTATATCTTGTCTTCATAGTATATCTTATTATTATCAGATGCGAGAAAACACAGTATAAATAAGAGGAAGGTGGGAATAAAATTCTAAACAATTATTGAATTTACCATATTTTAAGTTTGTTTAGTTAATTAAGCTTAATATTTAGTTGACCGATTTTTAAACTTTTCAAAATCTCATTAAAAATTTATTTTCAATTTATTCCGTTGTGTTGGTTAAACAATAATTTAATAGAAGTTCATTTTATATTGAAAATCCTCCAGCGGGAAAGATAAGTTGAATATTAAGCCGACGTTATATACGTATACACCATATATATACTATATAGTACTCTCTATCACTACTACTGCGCACATATGTATATATAATCTATCTATTATACTTATATATATTATATCTATATATATATGATTATATACTACTATATATATAACCATTATAGATTGTATTTAGGTTGAGTGATTTCAACTTTTTTTTACATCCCGATCAAAATAAGACATGTACTTAATAACAACATTATGCTAAAGATGGAACACCTGAGATAACTGATATAAAACAAATTTTTTTTTTCCTAACTCAAATAATGTTATTTTTTTTGCATTTGGAAAAATGAAAATTGCGCCGATAATTTTCTTTAAGATATAAACTTATCATTTGATAAATATTTTTCGGTCTAATAATTTTGTTACTTCGAATTTAACAATTCGCTGATGTATTTTAATCTCGAGGTCTTGTTAATTTATTTTAATTGCTTTAAAAAATTAATCATATGGGAAGTTAATGTGGAACTGGAGCATTGATATCTCTGATGTTGCCCTACACTACTCGCTTCAACTAACTAAGATAGCTTAAATATATATCAACTCCTTTTAAACTTTAATTCTATTCCTCACATCGCGCTCAGTTCACATTGTTTAATTACTATTAATTTTTTATTAATTTTTATTTTAACTATATAATATTTTTGAATATATTATATATACTTATTATTATTAATAATACTTATGATGTAATCGATGCTCCCCGCAACGCAGTACTATACATCCGAAAATGTAGATATTCTAAAATTATCTTATTATATAATAAGATTCTATATGCTATAACTATTATACATATTTATATATTCATATATATATATATATAATCATAGATATAATAATAATATAATAGTACTATAATGTATTTCATATTTTAATATAATATCTATAGTCTTACGTACATTCTTAGTATCTATAATCATATAATACGTACTCAATTGAATCACTATAATTATAATATATAGATTATCTTATAGAGTAATCTAGATTAATATATTATATACATATTTTATATTATATATTATTTATCATATATACTAATAAATATGTATTATATATTTACATATATATTTATATAATGAGAAGACTGGTGTTGCATTTCACTTACAATCCTTATTATATTGGGCTTGGTAACTGAAATTTGTATTCTGTTTCGATTCTACGTTTGTCAAACTTTCATGATTTTTTTTTCATTTTTTTTCTTTTTAAACGCAAGAGCTGACCGACCCCTGGTTAAAACCCACTTTCTTAGACGATTTGCTGACCAAGTGGAACATTTTCAGTAAAATTAGGATTGATAGAATGAGTCATGTTTCCATGCTCAAATATCACATGCAGTTCGAAACATAAAAAAAAAGAAAAAAAAAGAAAAAAATGTATTCAAAGAAAAAGAATAATAATGTTAAAAAGATTGTACATTTCCAATACAAAATATTGATATTATTTTTAACTGAAAAGGGCCACTGGGGTGACGAGTACGTAGATTGAGCCCTATATTCGTTTCATACAGAATCTTTTACTTAAAAATATTTATAATTTTACTCAGAAGAAAAGTATGAGCATATACACATATACTTACAAAAATAAA
>JABUQX010114274.1:10000-29141 GCA_015478945.1 Trachelipus rathkii | reverse complement strand
AGCTTTTTCTTGAATCAAACTTAACACAGTTTTTCAGTTTATACAATTTATGAATGCAGAAATAATGGTCCATATTAGACAAGAAATCCAATGAATGCCCAGAAAATTAAAATCACCCCATTATGACATATACCTTTCTTTACTTGTGCATGCTGTATCCAATTTCTTTCATAATTCCTGTCTAATTCTTGCACTCTGGCCAGGTCTATAAAAAGCCCCTATTCTATATGATTTATTGTATATAAGGATATCTACCCACACTGATTCAATATCATGAATAATTTAAAGTCATTCATTAATACAGATTGAATATTGCCTTTTAACATAAAGCGCCACACCACCACCCTTCTTTCTCTATGCTGGGATAAAATAAAGTGAAATCCATCTATTTCATTTTCCGAAAGGAGTCTCCATATTAATTCTTCATTACCCATGCCTTCAGTTATGCAAATAATTTCTAGATTCTCATTTATGGTATAACTAATCACCTCATCTTTTTTATTTCTAAAGCTATGAGCATTTGTGTAAAAACATTGATACTCGAAATGTGTTATTTTTATTATTAATCATAATTATTTACCTTGTTTAACAACAACTAGTTTTATTTATCTCCCCCACTATACAGTTACCATTGACTATTATTCATATCGAGATTTGGCCCAACTACCCCCAACTATACCTAGTTTTTTTGCTAAACAAGTCTCCAGTACTGGTAAACCTGATGAAAAGCTCAACACTTTTATGACTCAAGTGAACTCCATCTGCCTGCAAAAACTTTATCCAGAAATTCTCTCAACAAATCCAAAAACCTAATATTTTCTGAAAAACATAATTCCTAAACCCTTTTATTTACACCTAAAAGCCCTACCTCCCACATCCTGACCTGCACCTAACCTAGGGAAAATCCCAGAAATCATGCACCTTCTTCCACTAAGCTTGCATCTTCTGAATCAATCTCCTATAATCTCTATTAATTCTTCTGACCTATGTCCTATATCATTTGTACCCACAATGCACAACCACATCTGAATCAACATTTGTAGAAACAATCTCTATATCTATCCTATCCATGATATCACTCACTCTGGCACCTGGATAACATACTCTCAATTGTTCTTTTTATTAAGTTCGAAAAGTCCCTATCTAGGTATCGTATCATAGAGTCTCCAATTAGCAATGGATCAGTCTTCCCTTTAGAAAACTCCAACATTACCATTGGCACTCTCTGATCCCTCCCATCTGGAAGACAGTCAAACCTGTTACTGCAGTTCACAGCTGACTGACTTTCGAGATCCTTACTTTAAATTTATTATTCTAATTCTACAACTATATTCATCTCAGACTAAAATTATCAAACACTTATTCCCTTTTTCCTCTCATCTTCCTGCCTAGTTGAATCACTATTCTGTCTACCCTATATCCCGCTCCCTCCTCACCTCGACATCCCTACTAACTTTTTCCTAACACTTCCCTCCCTTCTCAAACTCAAATACTTCTTCTTTCAATTCATGCATATTTTCACTCAGTCTATGCCCAATCTCCTTAACACCCACATTCTCTGCATTTCAAAAACCACAAACAGCAGCCTATCACATTCACTTCTCACAGGCCCCACAGGTATCACACAGAGCATACATACTTAAATTATTATTAACTTTACTAACTTGTACCTATTATTTTACAAACTACAGTTTAAATATCACTAAAGCCTTAATAAAGAAAAATAAACTAAAATCTCTTTAAAACCAGGTTAAAAATTAAACAAGCCTAGCCAGGCGATATATAAAAATTATAAGAGGCGCTTAAATTGTTAGTCTATGACTGGAAACGTAATTTAATTTTAAATTATCACTAAATTAAAGTAAAAATTAATAAAGACTGTATTTAAATACAGAAAATATCTATTTAAGAATCCAAATAAACCTCCACACAAAAAACAGTAAATCTCTTACCTATATTAGCCTAGGGTTAGGCTATCAAATTTTAATTATCACAAAATTAATATTAACAATTGTTAATGACCGTAGGTCTATACACATTTTTTGCGTACCTAAAATAATGAAAGTTGCTGCTACGATATTTTTTGAAAACTTTATATTTTGCATGGCGTTAATGTTATCCCCTCTAAAGTCAGAAGCCCCAGTCGTTTTTGTAGATTACTTTGGTGTAAACAGGGTGAGCCAACAAAAGTGTTTGCACCAGTGGAGCAAAATATCACTCTAATAGGGCTAACATTAAAGTCATATCTTCCATATGGTAATTCTTATACCAAATTTTATAGAGAGTGATTTGTTAGGATACTTTAAGGTACATTTGGCTTTTCCTGTTTTTTTTTTGGGAAAAATATTTTACCATGAAAATGAATCCAAAAAATTTTAAAAATCGAAGAAATTTCCATTTTCGTGGGTGTATTATTAAAAGGAAATAATTAACGATATAAAATTTTGTGTCATGATACATACTAAAGTAGGGTTAACTTAAATCTTATTGGAAGTTTGGTTAAACAATTTACAGGGTCAAATCAATTTTTCGGAAAATCAGTAACTTTGAACCTTAATATCTCTGATGGGATAAGTGCTAAAAATCTGAAATTTTCACACATACTACTACCATAGATGTTCCTTCACCTGCAATATTTTGTATTTGCTTGTTTTAAGAAATACAACCATTCAAAAATGCCAAAAAAATTTTTTTGTAATTGTGTTATGAATAGCTATATTAGTTATTATAGTTCAAGACAATACATAGACAAATGAAATTGTGTGGCATCCCAAAATGAAAACAAGGTAAAAAATAAATTTTAGGGTAATATACATTAAGAAGTACCATTATAATCTACTGTAAAATGACTAAATTAACTTAAACTTAAAAAATTAATAAATATATAATATAATATATATAATATATATATATATATAAAACTATATATAATATATATATATATATATATATATATATAATATATATAATAATATAATATATATATATATATATAATAGACTACTATATATATATATATAGTATGATGGTATTGTTTATATTTGAATCAGCGTGCATATTTCTAAAAAAATTTCTAAAAAGTCAGAAAAGTTAAGTTAAGTTTTTAAAAAATTCTTTAGTGGCAGCTCTGCATAATTCAGAGCTTGCCACTAAAGAGAGCAAGATGTTCTAAAACTAACTTTAACTGATCTTTCCTTTTTTTTTGTTTCTGCCAATTATTATAAGTTCTGTTTTTTATCTGCGTGAAAACTTAAAAAATTTGTTTGAACCTGCGCAAAATTTTTTCAGAAAATAAACACTGATTCAAATATAAAACTTTCCCATATATATAATAATAATATATATATATAATATATATATATATAATATATAAATAGTATATATATATATAATATAATATATTATATATATATATATAATATAATACTATATATATATATATATATATATATATATATATAATATATATACGTTTATCTTCCCCATAAGCTTATGAGCTAGTCGAAAGACTGTTGAAATACCAAAAATATTTGCAAGGTTTCTTATCTGTCATTTGTTGATCTCTATAGTATATAATATATATATATATATTATAAAAAAATATATATATTATATATATATATAATTATATATATATATATTATATAAATATAATATATATATATATACTTTTGCCGCTTATCTTTGATTGTTCAGAAGATTCTCGGAAACTGTTGTTGAGATGTAATTTCTCACTAGTTAATGACATTTTTATTTCAAGCCAGAAAGTCTTAAAAATATTTTCATTGGATCCATTACCTGAACGAAATACTACAAAAAGGTATATAAAGGATGATAAAAAATATATAGTAGCCGCTTCGTTCTCCACACTTATTTCTTCTACCTTTCCAATCCACTATTGGTCATCATATACGCAAGTTACTGTGTCATTTATCTCTACACTTAATGAAACAATTTTGCTGACACAGTGGTCTTCATAAACGTCAGTTTTTGAGGTTGGATAGCAACTAATTATGTTCTCTGAAAGTGAAGAATTTGTGAATAGGTTTCTTTTCCTTAATCATAAACTAATTTTTCAAATCTCTTTTTAGTCTTTCAATGTGTTCATGGAATTTTCTTCTTCTTTTTACAGAAAATAATTATTCACCTCTTATTTTCTCTTTGCAGAATGAATATATTTTGTCAATATTAAGAATTTGTGTATTGTTGTTCTTTGTAAGCTGACTTTGCTTAATCACGCTTTTTGTTCCCTCCAACCCCATCAAGCGCATTTCCGTGGCAAGATGCAAAGAAATGCCATTAAGCTTTTAATGCGAAATCTTTTTGGTGATGGCAAATGTTAACAAAATTTTTTTTATTCTTATACTGGCTACCACTTCTATGAAAAATATACTAGCTTTTCAACTTTAGGCAAATTATGTTTAATATATTTTACTACATATGTTTGAAAGACGTGAACAACTGATGTGTTGTGCTCTAAGTAGTTACTTAAAGCACAAAGAGTGCTTTTGTGGCGGATTAAGACCTAGTCCCAGGTAGCTGCTAACTGAAGACCAGCATCACAAATTTAATCCACATTTCTTCCTGCTTCCAAACAAATTCTCTGGCGCGGTACCACTTTCGCTCGACTAGCTTGAAGTACCAATGAAATAGTGGAATATAAAGGCTTATATAGTTAATATAATATACTCGTGGGTCTCGTGTGACCAGAGAATTACTATAATATATACAAGGAATGCAAGAAAATTATTGACTCTGTAATATTACTGCTAATATATAACGAATGCCCATAAAAAACCGAGTTTATCTTTATGAGATTTTTGACGAAAAAAAGTTTGTGTTATTAAATTTAAATCGAAAATTTATTTTCAATATGTTTCTAAATTGAAAATTAACTGAGTTTATTTAAAGGTAAGTCGCTTACATGTTTAGATTATAAGTTGTTTATTATCGTAGCTAATTTCTGAATTCCAAAATGGTAACTACGTTATCGAACAAGAGTGTAGTATAATTTTCGAAGTGAAAAATATTATTTTCGGAAGGGAACAGAGATGAAAAAAACTGTCAATTTTCCGAAGAAATGAAACAATAATAGACACAATATTTGTTTTAATAATGTAACAATAAAATATACTACTAAGACTTTCTATAACTAGTACTACGAAAGCAATAATAATAATAATAATAAAATAATAATAATAATAATAAATAGAATAATAAATAAATAGAAATAATAACTAGCTACAATATAATAATAATAATAATAATAATAATAATTAAATTGTTACCCAGTGTTATTATTAATAGTAATTATAGTAATAATTACCAACAATAATTATTATTTGTAGGAATAGCCTTCTTTGAAGACACAAAGGTGTCTCAATAGAATGACAGTCTCCAATGTAATAACTTTACTTTGGGTTCTTATTGCGTTTCACCTCTAGTACAGAGAGCGGAATATGCAATGAAGAATCCAAGAAGCAAATGTTTACTTATGGACACTATTTATTACTACTTAGACAGGGGTGAAGCCTCTGTCTGGGGATTTCTAATATTTGCTCCACCACCAGGGAAACTAAAATTACCAAACCCACTAGAATTACAGTTTATCATGCACGGAATCTTTTGATAGCGCAAAATGTCACACAAAATTCGGAAAACTCGCTATGTTTTAACTAATTAATTTTATTATTTCACGACAAAAATTTTATGATGTAATATATATATATATACATAGAACCATCATTTTTTTTTGTAATATAAAATTATAATTTATACTCTACAAATATAATTTCAAATTTGAAGTGCAACACAATCGTAAATTACATTCCGACCTGTTCACATTTGTGAGGTATTTCTGAGACCGCGTGACATTAAGAGCGCAGTGGACATTGAAGTCGTGTGACAATTGAAGTCGCCGTGACATGAAGTCGCGTGACATTAAGTCGCGGACATTGAAGTGCGTACATTGAAGTCGCGGACATTGAGCGCGTGACATTGAAGCCGCGCTGACAACTTTTTATTTTTTTTTTTTTTTGTTTTTTACATTTAATTGAATAGTCTATTATATATATATATTTATGTTTATGTATATTTTCTAACAAAATATATAAGAAGTGATTTCCAATTACAATATTTAAAGGGATATTACAATGACATTTTTACGATGAATTTTACTCTTCAATTTCTACGGGTGTTTACTTTATATTCCCTCTATATTATAATTTTCCCAAAATCTTTAAACTTTCAATTTTTCCCTAGCGTTTTGCCTTACGTTTGAGTGCGCATTTAAATATTTGCATTGTATAAAAAAAAAAAAACAAAAATCAGTGTACATCACGTTGGGAAAAAAAGTGTGTGTAAATATTATACTTTTAAGCTTTCACCGAAAAGAGAGAGAGAATAAAAGATAGATAAAAACCTCGAAGATTCTTCCACCTATCAATAAAACTGGACATCTAAATTAAGACGAAATAAAAAAAAAGTCCCGACTTGGAAGGTGATTTGCACAGATATTTGGTCTAGTGATAAAAACCAGCTACCAAATAACCGTAGGCGAATCGGATTAATCCAAGACTTTGCGAACTATTCTATAAGAAGCACATCAACATTATATATCAACTCGTGTGTCCACGATCAAAATTGAGTTATTCTAACTGAACAACTCAATCAGAAGAGACTGATTTGATATATAAAGTTAAAGCACTTATCAAAAATTAATGTATAACGAATCAAAAAAAACTATTGCCTTTTTTACTAACATCTGCAAGGAGAGAAGGGTTGGTCAGATGACCGTTAGTGGGGATCCCTAAGTTTGTCCAGAAAGGCTTTATGATGACATACCTACACAAATTTCCTAAAAACACCATTTAACGGAAGGAAGGTTTTCAATTCTCCGCTGTTGATTTATAAAAAAAAAGAATCAAAACAGCCCTAAATTAAACATCGGTAAGACGCCTCCAAAATGGCGCGGAACCTCTAAAATATGAAAGGTAGAGACCCGTCTTAAGGATAGGCCTGGATGAAAGATGTTAAGCTACTCGAAACGCATTAAAATGATCTCGTAGAATTCTTTCGACTCGCCGAAAATGCCAAAAATATGGATAGAGCTCTACTATTGAGTGCCAGTAATTAGAGAATGATTGAATCAGCCGCCGCACGACCTTTAAAAGTTCACGAAAAGGACGCCGAGGAGTTGGCGATAAGTAATTAATTAAATAAACCTCAATTTTAATTATTAACGTTTAAACAACAAATTTACTATCAAAAGATAGCAAATTTAAAACTATATATTAAATAAATAAATTTGTTGAATAAGCTAATTTAGATTTATTGTAAAAATCATTAGAAGTTTACAAAGGAAACTTTTGGCAACAATCACATGTTGTTAACTCGTGATTTTTACTTCCATAGAAATTACTTAATAATTGTAATTTTGTAATTAATGATAATTACTAATTTTAACAATAATCAAAAGAACCAGTGTTCTTTTCTGATTAATTTGGTATAAATTTTATTTCTCTCGGATAACTTTGAGCTAAAATATGTCACAATTTCAATATAGAAAAATAGGTTTTTTTTGACCTAAAAAAAAAACTTGACCTTTCATTTCGAAAAGGTCAATGACATTTATACAAGTAAAAAAAGGAATGTCTTAAGACCATTTTGACCTATAAATCAAGCCTGACATTGTTGAGGAACCGAAGTGGCTAAGGGGAAGAGAAAAATTTCTAAGTGTGACATTTCACCAGTTTCAAAGCCTATTTTTTTTCAGGTGACTTGAAATGTTTATAATTATTAAAATATTACTTTGAACAATATAAAATTTAATCAAAATGTAGTTCTATCTCTTTTGTATAATTAAGGGAAGTTTGAAATTTCAAAACGTTGTTCAAAAGGAATTTAAATGAAACCGGTTTTTGTATCAGTTTCATTTGTCTCAATTTGTGAAGGAGGAGGTTATCATATTATATATATATATACAATATATATATATATATATATATTATATACCATATATATAATATAACAATACATAACACACATAGTATATATATACATGATAGATATATACACACATAACATATATACATACATATATATATATATACACATATAACAATACATAATATACCAACATATATATATATATAATATATATAGTATATACCATAATATTTATTAAAAATATATATACATTAAATATATATTCTTTTTGGCTGAAAATTGGTATGTAATAGTTTTTGACATGAATAAGAAGAATCCGGGGAAATCTTTAACAAAAATAATAATGGGGGGCGGGCTCCAGCCCTAAACCCCATTTTTAGGTAACAAGTAACCCAGGGGCCCAAACTTGGAACTTTACTATTTATTATAAATGAATTAATATATGTGAATTCAAAAAGCGTAGCTCAATTATAAGGGATACTTTACTCTTACGAGCCTTAATTGGAGTATACGGTATCGTATTTTGAGATTCTGGTTTAAAATTGCACCGACTCAGAGAGCAATTTTCTATTAATGAATTTTAATTTTTATATATAAATGATTATTAAGATTATTATAGTTTATTATTTTACTATAAATAATAAGAAAATGATGGTCAGTGCAATTACGACTCTCTCAACTACAATTTGGGACCAACCACTCGCGAATACATCCATTTGTACCTTTTATAAATACTGGCCACGAAGTGGCAAATGGAGTAAATATAAAAAATTTACGACATTAAATTCCACACCCAAAGGAAACCACAACAGAAAAAATATAATCTGTTTTCGTAAGTTTGGTAAAATGAAAATATAGTAAATAAGTATACTTTATTCGCCAGTGAACTGTGTCTGAAGGATAGGAATTTTGAGTGGGTCGGTAGTGGGTCACACTCGGCATATGTAATATAACTTAACTCTCACGTCTTGCATACTCTAGTTTCAAAATATCACCACTAACAGAAGGTAATGACACTGATTAAAAGGGGAGTGGTTTCTCTTTTGTTTATAATAATAAAAAAAGTCTCACGTCTTGCGAACCTCTAATTTCAAAATATCACCACGGAAATAACTACGGAAACCCTTCCCCTAAAGAAATTTCCATCCCAAGACTACTGTTTCTCGAAGAATATAATTATTATAAGGTCATCACCTTTAGTTCTGAGAGTAAATGCATTTTGAAACGAATATACAAGGCGCTTGAAATTACATTACACAGTCAGTATGTCCCGGCACCTACAACCCTGAAGTAAGAAAACCCCTAATGCCGTACAAAGGAGCTTAACACTTTTGAGATCCTGGGACACTGTGAGAGGAATACAACATCACGTTTGAATTAAATATAAGTAAAAATTTAATAGATTAGGTTAATGATCAATAGCAGAGAATTTATATATAAGTTTTTTGATGTGTCTTAAATGGATAATTAAGGTTGTCTCGAAGCTCCATTTCGAATCGAATATAGCTTTGATCCGACGGCAAGCCAGGATGTTAGCCTGGTGGCTCCTTTGAGGAAGAAGTTTAATGAAGTAAATGACTCTTTTTTCGTCGTGAAGAATCATAATATTAAAAAATAATAAAAGGGGAGGTACAAATGAACGATTACACAAGTAAGTTTGCCCTTATCGAGCCCAGAGAAAAAACCGAAAGTACATTGACATCAGTTTAAGGAAATGCTATGCTCGCAATTTTCCAAAATTGTAATTGAATTCTAATAATTTTTAATTCTTTAATTTTTGAATAATATATAAACTTACACCAACCATTGATGAGGAGGTGAAGTTAAAAAGAAATTCCAAATAGAGATTACTATAAAACTTCCTTATATGGGAAGAGGAATTTCAAATAAAGTGAGAGTTCTCACAAGTCTCAAAGTGGAGACAATATAAACTGATTAATAAAATAAATTTTTAAATGATTACAAATTTTTAAAGAGGGGGGGTTCCACCCCCAAAGTCTCAGTTGAGACAATATAAATTGTTCAAAAATAATTTTATGAAAGGTGATTGCTTCACCAACCTCAATTGAGGCAAGAGAGGGGGGGGAAGGTTCCACTTCCCAAATCCCCAAGTCTCAGTTGAGACAATAAGAGAATTGAACTATTTTTTAAAGACAAATATGTAATGGTGCGCATTATTTACAGCTCCCCCTCCCTCGGCACCTACGAGAGAAAAGGAGAAAAAAACTTAAAACTAAATATTTGATTAAGTTGGACAGTTGTCCTATAAGATGATATAATAGTGGTCTAAAAGGCACCACTAAAACCAAAGGGTTTGTTTTACCCTAAATAATTTTTTTTTTTTAACAAGTTGGGAGTTCCCAAAAGTCTCAGCCGAGACAATAAAATTTTCAAAGATATTTAAAAACTAAATATTTAAATGGATTGTACAACTGACCATGCTGGAGATCAGTTGTAAAAAGATGTTAAAGATTACAACATGTAATTTTATGGTAAATGGAACTAACCATGTTGAAAATTAGAACCAACACAACCAATATAAATGGACAGTTGACCATGCTGGAGATCAACTGACCATAAGAAACAACCATGCTGGAGATTGTTTAAGCAAACAGCTATGCTGGAAACTGTTTGTAATAAGATGTTAAATAAAGCTAACCATGCTGGAGATTAGTTTATAAAAGATGTTCAAGATTACAACATGTAATTTTATGGTAAATGGAACTAACCATGTTGAAAATTAGAACCAACACAACCAATATAAATGGACAGTTGACCATGCTGGAGATCAACTGACCATAAGAAACAACCATGCTGGAGATTGTTTAAACAAACAGCTATGCTGGAAACTGTTTTTTAAGATGTTAAGTAAAGCTAACCATGCTGGAGATTAGCTTTAAAAAGATGTTAAATATTACATGTAATTTTATGGTAAATGGAACTAACCACGTTGAAAATTAGAACCAACACAACCAATATAAATGGACAGTTGACCATGCTGGAGATCAACTGACCATAAGAAACAACCATGCTGGAGATTGTTTAAACAAACAGCTATGCTGGAAACTGTTTTTAAAAGATGGTGAATGGTACTAACCATGCTGGAGATTAGTACCAAAAAACAAACAATTATGCTGGAAATTGTTTGTAAAAAGATGGTAAATGGTACTAACCATGCTGGAGATTAGTACAAAAGACAAACAATTATGCTGGAAATTGTTTGTAAAAAGATGGTAAATGGACAACTGAACATGCTGGAGATCAGTTGACCAATGCGAAATTTTAAAACAACCTTAAACCTAACTTAAAAACTAACTTAATACTAAGGAGCCTCAGAAGACCCCAGCGCAAAAAAAAAGAAAACTATATACAAGAGAAATATTTTTTCAAAATTGTTACAAAATAAGGTCATGTAGACCTAAAAAAGACAGAACTGCAATAAGTTAACTGTCAAGAATAAACAAATGACTATGTAAGTCAAGTGTTAAATGAGGGTGACTATGCTGGGAGCCAACCACTCAACAATGATTGAATTTTAAAATATACTAAATTTTTTAAAGGACAAATGACTATGCTGGAAGTCAAATGCCTAATAATTAAGGAAACAAAGTCAACTTAATTTTGAGAGCAAAGAGCAGTATGATGCTCCGAAGATCCACAATTATAACAATTTTTTCGAGTCTGACACTCACGGGTCAGATGTTGGGATGATAAACACTTCCCACACCATTTATGATTTTTAATAAATTGCTCTCTAAGTTCTATAGTGGGGAGAAAGTCACACTCTACAGCATAATGACCTCCCTGACAAAGTCTACATTGTTTAATATTTTTTATATAATTTTTATTTTGGTGTGGGGTGTTGTTGCTATGAACGTTTTGTTTTGGTATTGCTCCTTGTCTCTTCCAGTTGTTATGAGAAGGTGAAGTATACTCTGACCTTTGAGAAATATTATCCTTGCTGGATAAAGTTTGCCCTGAGGCTTCTAAAACTGTGAGAGATTGATTTAACATTTTAAAAAGATGTTCAAGGGTCCAACTTTTACCGGCATTTTCCCAAACAACATTTCCTTTGATTTGAAAGGTTTTGTGCCAGTAAAACACCCAAGATAGTGGAACAAGAACTGTCATCGACAGTTATGCCCTTTGTTTTTAGGGATTCGGTATAACATTTTATGTCTGCTTTGAAGTTATAGAGGTCAGGGTAATTATACTCCGGAGCTTTAAGGTTATTTAATTTTAATATTAAGGTCTCCTTGACCTTTGCTGGATTATTAAAATCTTCTTTAAGAAGATTACGAATGATTTTATAATTAGTGGCTGTGATGGCATAACCTGAAACCATCTGCTTAACAGTGCCTTGAAGGCAATCCAAAAGCAAGCCAAGTTTGCTGAGATCAGAATAATTCTGACCTCCAACATAATTGTCGAAAGCTTCGATGAAAGAAGCATAATCTAAAATATTACCACTAAAAGTAGGTAATTTTTTAATAGGGCGTTTAAATGGCTCCGGCTCCCTAGGAGTAACTGAGGCAATAGGTGATGTAGGACGCGAAACTGGTCGCGAAGGTGGTTTAATAAGGTCTTTAATTTTATATTTAATGGCGCTGATGGAATCTAAAATAGAAGTATGCCTTTCGTATGTCTCGTCGGCATCAATTAAAAGATTTTCCTCGTCAAGGAAATTTGCAATGTTATCATCAGCTTCTGTTAGTTTAGTTTCTAAGTTTTCTAATTTTTTTATAAGAGATTCCAATTTAGGAATATCGGGGTTGGAATCCATAAGTTGGGTGTTAGTATCATTAATTGCCTTTGTGACATGATGACGTAACCCTTTGCGTGATTTTTTAAATGCCTCGTATAGTTTAAGGTCACTATCTGACAGATCAGACATGGGGGAAGCCATTTTTAATCAAAAATTTAAAAATATATAAACAGAGAAAAATGTGTCTTGAGACACAAAAAAAATTAAAATATTCAAACTATAAGATTAAATGTTGATTTATGATATAAGTACAATATAGATTGTACAAGTAAAAATATTGTACCAGTACAAGTACTTAGTACAAAAAATAATGTGTCTTGAGACACAAAAAAGATATTAAAATTTTCAAAACTATAAGATTAAATGTAATAATACAAGTACAATACAAATTGTACAAGTACAAGTACTTAATACAAAAATAATGTGTCTTGAGACAAAAAAGATATTAAAATTTTCAAAACTATAAGATTAAATGTAATTTATAATAGTTAGTAGGGTGATCCCATTCCGCACGTGTTGGTCATTTTGACCACAGCGTCCAGGGAACCTACCTGAGTTAATTTTGAAATTTTAATATCTTTTTTGTGTCTCAAGACACATTATTTTTGTACTAAGTACTTGTACTTGTACAATATTTTACTTGTACAATTTGTATTGTACTTGTATTATTACATTTAATCTTATAGTTTTGAAAATTTTGATATCCATTTTTGTGTCTCAAGACACATTATTTTTTACTAAGTACTTGTACTTGTACAATGTTATTTTTTTCTGTGTACAATCTATATTGCAAACTGATATACATCATAACATTTAAATTTTTGTATGATAAAATTTTAATTTATAATTTGAATATTTTAGTGTTTCAAAACACAATATTCTCAGTTTATATATTTTAAAATTTTTGATTAAAAATGGCTTCCCCCATGTCTGATCTGTCAGATAGTGACCTTAAACTATACGATGCATTTAAAAAATCGCGCGAAAAGTTACGTTATCATGTCACAAAGGCAGTTAACGATACTAATACCCAATTAATGGTTGCCAACCCCGATATTCCCAAATTGAATTCTCTTATAAAAAGATTAGAAAACTTAGACATTAAACTAACAGAAGTTGATGATAACATCGCAAATTTCCTTGACGAGGAAAATCTTTTAATTGATGCCGACGAGACATACGAAAGGCATACTTCTATTTTAGATTCCATCAGCGCCATTAAATATAAAATTAAAGACCTTATTAAACCACCTTCGCGACCAGTTTCGCGTCCTACATCACCTATTGCCTCAGTTACTCCTAGGGAGCCGGAGCCATTTAAACGCCCTATTAAAAAATTACCTACTTTAGTGGTAATATTTTAGAATATGCTTCTTTCATCGAAGCTTTCGACAATTATGTTGGAGGTCAGAATTATTCTGATCTCAGCAAACTTGGCTTGCTTTTGGACTGCCTTCAAGGCACTGTTAAGCAGATGGTTTCAGGTTATGCCATCACAGCCACTAATTATAAAATCATTCGTAATCTTCTTAAAGAAGATTTTAATAATCCAGCAAAGGTCAAGGAGACCTTAATATTAAAACTAAATAACCTTAAAGCTCCGGAGTATAACTACCCTGACCTCTATAACTTTAAAGCTGACATAAAATGTTATACCGAATCCCTAAAAACAAAGGGCATAACTGTCGATGACAGTTCTTGTTCCACTATCTTGGGTGTTTTACTGGCACAAAAATTGCCCTTTCAAATCAAAGAAAAGGTTGTTTGGGAAAATGCCGGTAAAAGTTGGACCCTTGAACATCTTTTTAAAATGTTAAATCAATCTCTTACTGTTTTAGAAGCCTCAGGGCAAACTTTATCCAACAAGGATAATAATTCTCAAAGGTCAGAGTATACTTCACCTTCTCATAACTGGAAGGGACAAGGAGCAATACCAAAACAAAACGTTCATAACAACAACACCCCACACCAAAATAAAAATTATATAAAAAATATTAAACAATGTAGATTTTGTCAGGGAGGTCATTATGCTGTAGAGTGTGACCTTCTCCCCACTATAGAACTTAGAGAGCAATTTATTAAAAATCATAATTGGTGTGGGAAGTGTTTATCATCCAAACATCTGACCAGTGAGTGTCAGTTTCAAAAATTTTGTTATAAATGTAAATCTTCTGAGCATCATACTGCTCTTTGCTCTCAAAATTAAGTTGACATTGTCTTCTTAATTCTTAGGCATCTGACTTACAAAATAGTCATTTGTCCATTAAAAATTTATTATAGTTTTAAAATGAAATATACTCTATTTGATGACTCCCAGCATAGTCACCCTCATTTAATCACTTGACTTACACAGTCATTTGTTTATCTTGAGCAGTTAACTTATTGCAGTTCTGTCTTTTTTGGGTCTACATGACCTTATTTTGTAACAATTTTGAAAAAATATTTCTCTTGTATATAGTTTCTTTTTTTTTGCGCTGGGGTCTTCTGAGGCTCCTTAGTATTAAGTTAGTTTTTAAGTTAGGTTTAAGGTTGTTTTAAAATTTCGCATTGGTCAACTGATCTCCAGCATGTTCAATTGTCCATTTACCATCTTTTTACAAACAATTTCCAGCATAATTGTTTGTTTTTTGTACTAATCTCCAGCATGGTTAGATTCACCATCTTTTAAAAAACAGTTTCCAGCATAGCTGTTTGTTTAAACAATCTCCAGCATGGTTGTTTCTTATGGTCAGTTGATCTCCAGCATGGTCAACTGTCCATTTATATTGGTTGTGTTGGTTCTAATTTTCAACATGGTTAGTTCCATTTACCATAAAATTACATGTTGTAATCTTGAACATCTTTTATAAACTAATCTCCAGCATGGTTAGCTTTATTTAACATCTTATTACAAACAGTTTCCAGCATAGCTGTTTGTTTAAACAATCTCCAGCATGGTTGTTTCTTATGGTCAGTTGATCTCCAGCATGGTCAACTGTCCATTTATATTGGTTGTGTTGGTTCTAATTTTCAACATGGTTAGTTCCATTTACCATAAAATTACATGTTGTAATCTTTAACATCTTTTATAAGCTAATCTCCAGCATGGTTAGCTTTATTTAACATCTTATTATAAACAGTTTCCAGCATGGTTGTTTGATACTTTTGGGAACTCCCAACTTATTAAAAAATTATTATTTAGGGTAAAACATACCCTTTTGTTTTAGTGGTGCTTTTTAGACCACTATTATATCTTCTTATAGGACAACTGTCCAACTCAATCAAATATTTAGTTTTAAGTTTTTCTCCTCTTCTCTCGTAGGTGCCGAGGGAGGGGGAGCTGTAAATAATGCGCACCATTACATATTTGTCTTTAAAAAATAGTTCAATTCTCTTATTGTCTCAACTGAGACTTGGGGATTTGGGAAGTGGAACCTTCCCCCCCCTCTCTTGCCTCAATTGAGGTTGGTGAAGCAATCACCTTTCATAAAATTATTTTTGAACAATTTATATTGTCTCAACTGAGACTTTGGGGGTGGAACCCCCCCTCTTTAAAAATTTGTAATCATTTAAAAATTTATTTTATTAATCAGTTTATATTGTCTCCACTTTGAGACTTGTGAGAACTCTCACTTTATTTGAAATTCCTCTTCCCATATAAGGAAGTTTTATAGTAATCTCTATTTGGAATTTCTTTTTAACTTCACCTCCTCATCAATGGTTGGTGTAAGTTTATATATTATTCAAAATTTAAAAATTAAAAATTATAAATTCAATTACAATTTGGAAATTGCAAGCATCGCATTTCCTTAAACTGATGTCAATGTACTTTCGGTTTTCTCTGCTCAATGAAGGGCAAACTTACTCGTGTAATCGTTCATTTGTACCTCCCCCTTTTATTATTTTTTAATATTTATGATTCTTCACGAAAGAAGAGTCATTTACTTCATTAAACTTCTTCCTCAAAGGAACCATTGTCAGGCAACAACCTGGCTAAACGTCGGTCAAAAGCTATATTCGTTTGAATTAAGCTTCGACGTCAACCTTATTGTCCATATAGACAACATTAAAAAACTTATCATATAATTTCTCTTACTATTGAACATTAAAAATAATCTAATAAATTTCTTACTCATACTTTAATTCAAACGTGAACTGTGTATTCCTCTCACCAGTGTCCCCAGGACTCTTCAAAAGTAGTTAAGCTCCTTTTGTACGGCATTAGGGGTTTTCTTACTTCAGGGTTGTGTGTGCCGGGACATACTGACTGTGTAATGTAATTTCAAGTGCCTTGTATATTCGTTTCAAAATACATTTACTCTCAGAACTAAAGGTGATGACCTTATAATATTCTTCGAGAAAACAGTAGTCTTGGGATGGAAATTTCTTTGGGGAAAGGGTTTCCGTAATTCCCTTGACTTGATACTGTTGGTGGTTCGGGATTATTAACCCACCTTTATCCTTAAAAAAGGAAAGGAAAACCACCCCCCTTTTAATGAAATCAGTGTCATTGCCTTCTGTTAGTGGTGATATTTTGAAACTAGAGTATACAAGACGTGAGAGTTAAGTTATATTACATATGCCGAGTGTGACCCACTACCGACCCACTCAAAATTCCTATCCTTCAGACACAGTTCACTGGCGAATAAAAAGTATACTTATTTCCTATATTTTCTTTTACCAAAACTTACGAAAACAGATTATATTTTTTCTGTTGTGGTTTCCTTTGGGTGTGGAATTTAATGTCGTAAATTTTTTATATTTACTCCATTTGCCACTTCGTGGCCAGTATTTATAAAAGGTACAAATGGATGTATTCGCGAGTGGTTGTCCCAAATTGTAGTTGAGAGAGTCGTAATTGCACTGACCATCATTTTCTTATTATTTATAGTAAAATAATAAACTATAATAATCTTAATAATCATTTAAATATAAAAATTAAAATTCATTAATAGAAAATTGCTTTGTAAGGCGGTATCTTTTTGAACAAAAAATCCTCAAAATACAATACCGTATACTCCAATAAAGGCTCGTAAGAGTAAAGTATCCTTTATAATTGGGCTACGCCCTTGAAATTCACAATATTAATTCATTTAATAATAAATAGTAAAAGTCCCAAGTTTGGGACCCCTGGGTTACCTGTAACCCTTAAAAAATGGGGTTAGGGGCTGGAGACCCCCCCATATCATTTTTTGTTAAAAATTTCACCGGATTCTTCTTATTCATGTCAAAAACTATTATTGTACCAATTTTCAGCCAAAAAAAAAAAATATATATATATATATATATATATATATATATATATATATATATATATATATATATATATATATATATATATATATATATATATATATATATATATATATATATATATATATATATATATATATATATATATATATATTTTTATATATATATATATAAAAAATATATATATATATATATATATATATATATATATATATATATATATATATATATATATATATATATATATAAGATATATATATATATATATATATATATATATATATATATATATATATATATATATATAAATAACCTCCTCCTTCCACAAAATTGAGAAAAATGAAACTGATACAAAAAACCGGTTTACATTTAAATTCCTTTTGACAACGTTTTGAAATTTCAAACTTCCCTTAATTATACAAAAGAGATAGAACTACATTTTGATTAAATTTTATACTGTTCAAAGTAATATTTTAATAATTATAAACATTTCAAGTCACCTGAGAAAAATAGGCTTTGAAACTGGTGAAATGTCACACTTGGAAATTTTTCTCCTCCCCCTAGCCACTTCGGTTCCTCAACAATGTCAGGCTTGATTTATAGATCAAAATGGTCTTGAGATATTCCTTTTTCACTTGTATACATGTCATTGACCTTTTCGAAATGAAAGGTCAAGTTTTTTTAGGTAAAAAAAAAACCTATTTTTCTATATTGAAATTGTGACATATTTTAGCTCAAAGTTATCCGAGAGAAATAAAATTTATACCAAATTAATCAGAAAAGAACACTGGTTCTTTTGATTATTGTTAAAATTGGTAATTATCATTAATTACAAAATTACAATTATTAAGTAATTTCTATGGAAGTAAAAATCACGAGTTAACAACATGTGATTGTTGCCAAAAGTTTCTTTTGTAAACTTCTAATGATTTTTACAATAAATCTAAATTAGCTTATTCAACAAATTTATTTATTTAATATATAGTTTTAAATTTGCTATCTTTTGATAGTAAATTTGTTGTTTAAACGTTAATAATTAAAATTGAGGTTTATTTAATTAATTACTTATCGCCAACTCCTCGGCGTCCTTTTCGTGAACTATAAAGCGTCGTGCGCGGCTGATTCCACTCACCTTTTCTTAATTACTGCACTTTCAGTAGACTCCGTCATAATTTGTATCCCGAGTCGAAATTCTAC
>JABUQX010114273.1:42500-44149 GCA_015478945.1 Trachelipus rathkii | reverse complement strand
GAAAACGCCCCCCCTCTGTCCCCCTCGCGCTCACGCCCCCTAATATACTAGTATATAATATATATATATTTATATATATATATAATATATATATCATATATAATATATATAATTATATATATATATAATTATATTAATATATATTGTTAATAAGCTTTATACGCTGTCCAAATATGTTATTGATTTTTCTGTAAGTGTCTACTGCGAGATATTTCATTTGCATTTTATTTCGGAGAAATATGTAGTTTTTAAAAGAAATATTAAAATATTTCTAACTTGTAGAATACAGTCCATCACACTGAAAATCAATGTTAGTATCATATTAGTAGCATATCAATTTAAAAAAAAAAAAAAAATCAAAACTTGATTTTTTCCTAAAACAGAATAGCACCTACTATATATATAATATATAATATATAGTATATTATTATTATATAATAATATATATATATTATATATATATACTATATATATTAATATCATATATATAATATAATATATCAATAGATATATACTATATAATATATATAATATATATATATATAACACAGTGGCGCCACGATCCTTACTCCGTTACTCCGTTACTAACGGAACTAGTTTTTGAGTACGGTAAGTAACGACCCTCGCTTACATTTCTTCATTTAACGCAATCTAAATAATGTTCGTTATTTTCCTCCTCCTCTATTACTGTTTAGTTCGTTTTAAATCGCATGCGCAAGGTCGCGCATTCGAATCTCTTATGTTTCGCGATCCTAGTAGAAATGACCTAGAGAAGTTTCCTCCTTGAATTAGGCTATGCCCGTGAGGTTGATATTTTTAATATTTAATTATATATAATATTAATATAATATACTATATATATATAATATAATATTAGTATAATATAAAAATAGATCATATATATATATATACTATTATAATATATATATATATTATATATATATATATATATATATATATATATAAGAATAAAGGCGAATCTGCATAGAAATAAAGAATAGGATGGCTGCTTCGTAACTAGAAGTTAGCGGGGCAGGAGATGTGGTTAGAAGATGCGAGAATGATGAGAATGGAGTTGCCTTACCTATTATATCGGTCATACTAGAGTGTGGTGGAAATCACTTCGAAAATTCTGCAAACCATTGGCAGTAATGAAGAGTTGATAGAGAATGTGTTGTGTGGTTCTGATGGTGCAAGAAGGAATAGTAATTGGAGATGAGGCATAGTAAGTAGAGGTTAAGCAGTGAGAAAGGTTGAAAAATGGAAATCTGGCAGGTATAGATAAAATACTGTGAAAATGATTAAGCAATGGGAGCGATAGATATGATTTGGATGTGGAAGTGTTAATCAAAGCGTTGATGGAGCGTTATAGTTCGACTGCATTGAAGGCAGAGCAGTAATATTACCTTCACGCATAGGTAAGAGATAAGGTAACTGTAAGAAATTAATTGAATTAGTTATTGATGAGTAGGAAGATAATATACGGTATTTTGGTCGAAAAGAATGCGTCGAAGTTACGAGACTGAATTGGAAGAACAAGGGCGTTTGGAATGGTATGAGGATGTGCTGACAAATCTTACATTGGGCAAATGAATTAGAGAAATGAGGAGAAAGGAATAAATTGTATTTAGGTTTTTTGGAATTGCAAC
>JABUQX010114273.1:0-35000 GCA_015478945.1 Trachelipus rathkii | reverse complement strand
TAATATATATTATAATATATATATAAATATAATATTATATTAAATGATATATATATATAAATATATAATTATATATATATGGTTGAAATTCAGTTTTAAAACCACCAAAAACTAATCTCAACCATCATCTCAAAACTACAATAGCTACAGGTAAAAGAAATACATTTTTTGGAATGCTGGTAAATTTTTAGTGCGGAAAATGCTCAAAAAAAAAAAAAAAAAAAAAAAATCAAAAGACTACATACTAGCTACAGACGAAAAGGAATACATTTTTTGAATCCTAGTAAAATTTTAGTTCGGAAATGCTGTAAAAAAAAAAAAAAGCGTTGTGCCTGGTTAATTCAATTGTATACAATTAGCAGTTCTGAATTAAGAGGAAAGCACACTAAGGGCATTTTCTATACGTTACTCGTTAAAATAAATAAAACTTTCTAAATCAACTTTTTTTTTCTTTAACTAAAGAATACCCCAAGGCTATACCGCACCGATTGCAGGAGTCGGAGTCTCTCGGCCTCCCGAGGAAACTACCGGTCGGTAGACTATTTCTTCCCGCTCCACGGGTTCCTCCGCCCCTCCCCTACTGGGTAGTGAAAAACGTCCCCCCCTATTTTCCCCGTCGGCTCAGAGCCCCCCCTAATAATATATATACTATGTTCCCTGCTCCTAAAAAAAAAAATAAGCCAATATTTATGTTATTTTTATTTCATTTATCTTTTTTTTTTTTTACTATTTTACCTAAAACTAAAACGTTACCAGTGAATTCCAAACTTGGACTAATTTCGCTGTGCTATTGTAATTTTTGAAATATTTTTTTAACAGCTTCCGCAATAAAATTTTACCCAGGATTCCAACAATAGTATTCTTTTCCCTGTAAGCCTATTTTAAGTGTTTGAAGATATGGTTTGAGATATTTGTGGTTTTAAACTGGATTTATACCCTATATATAGTACTATTATATATATATTATATATATATATTATATATATATAGAAAAATATATATATATATATATATATATATACTATATATATATATACATATATATATACTATTTATATATTATGATATATATATATACTATACTAGTATATTATATATAATAGGTGGGAATGGTTAAACCATTGTTTAAAACATTGTTAAACCATGCGTTGTAACCACATAAAAAACCAATGCGTTAAACCATAAAAAAAAAACATGCATAAAATATCTAAAAAAATATATTTATTAATGATTTTCTTTAGCATATATGATTTTCTCAATATTTCAATCGAAGAGTAGCTGAAAGGCAATAAAAAATTTTCTGCGAATTTTATATTGTGAGAATGATTCACTATAAATACTATAGTATATAATATACTTTATATATATATATATATATATATTATACAATATATATATATATTATATATATATATATATATATATATACTATATATATAGATAAAATTCAAAGCTGTGAACCTCGCTAAGTATGTTAGTAGAATAATAGGAGGCCTGAAGTAATTTTTAAAAAAAACACTGAATTATTACACTAGTATATTTTATAGGGACAGTTTCTGATTGTAAGGGCGTTAGCTTTGATCCTTGAGGACTCCTCTGCCGACGCTGTTGGTGGGAAGACTAAAAATTTTTTTAATATTAAATTCAATATGAAATAAAAATTAAATGTTTGCTGAATAGTAAATAAATTTAATATGTATGTTTGTTAAATTTTTCTTTGAAAAAAAGGTTGTGTCAATATATGTAGTAAGTGCGTCTAAAATTATATTCGCCTAGTAGTTGTTATTAGTTCGCGATTATTTTTATACATGTAGTGATTCAATTATGCAGAACAAAACTTCCTTAGCCTTCGTAAAAAACAAACACAATGAAGACCTCATTAAAAAGATTCACACAAATCTCTCCCGCCCCACCCTTACACAAGCCATCACATCTTAATCACAAAGAATTAACCTAATAAACATACCCCTATTCATACATACTGACCCCCTACAACGCCAAATAATTGAATCACTAATGTATAAAAAAATATCCCGAACCATAACAAAAACTACTAGGCGAATATTCATTAGACCCCACACTTAACAACATTATTGACGCACACCACACCTTTTTCAAAAAAATCTTAACAAAACATACATAATTAATTTATTACTATTTCATTGATTAAATTTACACTTTTCATTGATTAATATAAAAATTTTAGTCTATCCACCAACCGCGTCGACAGAGGCATCCAGCAAGGATCGAAGCTAACGCCCTTCACAATCAGAAACTGTCCCTTAAAAATATATATGTAATAATCACTTTGTTTTTTAAAAAACTTCACGCTCCCTATATATTATATAAATATATTATATAGTATTATAATATATATAATATATATAATAAATATATATATAATAATAATATATAATATATATATATATATAATATCATATAGAATATATATATAATATATATATATATACTATATATATACAAATATATATATATATATAATATATATATACTATATATATATATATAATATATATTATATATATATATATTATATAATATATATTATATATAGCCATATACATATATTTTGTACTTAAATGTTTAAAGCTGGGGGAGTCTTGCTTTAAACGAAGCTCTTGCGAATTTCATTTCTACTTATGATGCCACATTATTCAAAAGTTTATATAAAGCTCCTCTATGTGGAGTTGAGGATTTGTAAGAAATGTGGCATCGTAGCGCAGCGGATTTTCTTTGTGCCTCATTATCATCTGTCATCCTTTAAAAAGAGTTCAAATATAAAGTTACATTGTCGTCATATCGCAATTCCATTAATTATATTTTTGCGTGCATTGCAAATATAAATATTTTTTTTTTTGTAAAATAATAAAGATAAAAACAAAAATATTTTCAGATAGGGTTTATATATTATAATATACCCTCTTATTTATTATGAGTATGTAAAAACTCAAAAAAAACAATAATAATTTTTAAATACGTTTACAGTTATCAAGAAAATTGAAATTTAAGAATCTAAAATTTAAGGAATTTTAAAATATTTGTTAGCACATGTGTATAACAGTTCAGTTCCAGTAGTGCTCATCTTGCCTTCTATAAATCTATTAAAAACATAAAAACTACATTATAAACCATCATAATAGTTATTAAAAACCCATAATAAACCCAAAAAACATTGGTTTTTTTTTTTTTTTTCAAAAGAAAATGGTTTTTGTTTTTTTAAAAACATGGTTTTTCTCTAAACCATAGATATAATATACTATATAACTAGAATATATATAGATATATAAATATATATATAATTATAGTATATATATTCATGGAAAACTAGATACATATCAGTATAATATAATATATACATATATATACTAATATATATATAATATATATAATACTATATATATATATAATATATATATATATATATATCTATAGTAATAAAAGGAAGTGTGGAGAACATTAAAAAAAGTTATGAATAAAATGCCTTCCTATTAAAAGCGATAAAGCATTTTACAAGAGCAGTAAGGCGTGTTTAGGATTAACAGAAGCCGAAGGTAATGCGTTTTAAAATATGAGCTAGTTCTTAGACCCAAAGGTTTTTTTGTTTTTTTATTTTTGTTTTCCTTTTTTATGTTGTTTAATATCTTTATGGATAGTGTAGTAAGGATATCGGATTAGATTTGAAAGAAAGCTGATTATGAATCTAGAATGAAAGTAATGGAGCATAAGCGTCTTACTTTTTTGCCGACGATTCTGTGTGATTGACCGATACCAAATGGAAAAACGTCGCGACTTGGGGCTTGAGTTGAACGAGTGCCAAGCGAAAAGATATTTAAAATATTAATCTGTAAAAGTAAAGTGATGAAAATCAGTGCGAAAACACAAAAGAGACGCGATTCTCAAATCTGGTTGGATATCCATAAAATGAAATGGAAAAGCTCAGAAGAGACAAACAGTTTTTTTTAGATACTTAGAACGATATTGCTGCTTTCTGGAGCATGACAAGAGAGATGCACCCACTAGGCGTTGCTGAGGTGAAAAGATATTAAGTCAGAACTTAGAATTATGGAAAAATGAATTTAACAAGGAGGTAAAAATGAAATTGTTCGAGTGTATATTTGTCCAACTCTTCTGTAGATGTGAGACGTGCGCATTTAAACACCTAAGATGAAAAAAAAGATAGGTTTTTAGAAATGAAACGTTTTGCCCGAATATTTGTGAATAAATAATAGATAGAATTAAAATGTAAGCATAAGATATGGTCGATAGCAGAGAAATTGTCTGAGGAAAGAGCCAAATCAAGCGCTAACTAAGATGGATGCACGCTGCTTAAATGACATGATAATAGATGACTAAGAAGTTTTTAAACCGAATGCGAGCAATAGGAGAAGGCAAACCCAAATGAGAGGTGGGTGAGGAGTAAAGGAAGCCTATCATTAATACCAAAGAGAATTATATGATGAAGAACAGATTAACGCGAGACAGGATCAACTTGGAAAAATAGTCATGAAAGTCCGTCAAGGTTCAATTACTGAACAACCTGAACATTATAGCAAATAAGCAACAAGCATTCCCGATCTGCCCAACTGACACCCACCTGCAGTTTTTGTGAGACGTGAATGCAGTATAATAATATTATATATATATATAATAGAAATATATATATATTATAATATAAATATAATACTATAACATATAAATATATATATATATATATACTATATTATATATTATAATTATCAATATATATATATATATATATATATATATATATATATATATATAATATATATATATATATATATATATATATACTATATATGAGAGAGAGAGGCCACACCGTGCTCAGGTACCCCGCCGATGCCACCGGTCTCCTCCAGAGATCCTCCAGGGATGGTATGTTCCAGTCTTGGGGAGAAAAAAGGAAATGATGATGAGGATGATGATTTTCATTAGTTAGTGCCACAAACCAAAAATTATAAAACAAAATAATAGCTTTATAAGTTTTATAATTATTATGAGATAAAAAAAATTAAAATTATTATTATTTCAAATAATAGGTAACATTATAAAATTTGTAAATATATTAAATTAATCGTATATTTGCATTTGGCATGTAAATTTAAATTTTGGTGCGAGGTTTGGGATCTTTTCTGTTTTGAGGAGACAAAGTATATCGACTAAAAATAATAAAAATGCGTCTGTGAAATACATTCCGTCAAATAACAAATTTTATATTGTATTATTGTTATATTGTTATTGTATGCTATTAAAAGCATTAGTATTGTAATAATAATAATAAAAATACAACTTAAAATAGCTATTAAATTAGATTTATTATTAATGTAAGAATAATAACAGAGCTACTTAAAAAAAACTGTTAAAATTGTAAATTGAAACCTAAAATTCGTCTGCATAATGAAACTGATTGGCTGAGTATCAGAGGCGTGTTTTCATTACAGGCAATTAAAACGCATATTTGTAAAGAATTTTCGCTGCGAAGCCAACCCGTCAAATACAGAATTAATATCAATTTGAATTGAATGAAGTAAACGAAAATATATCAAAAAATCTCTCTCTCTCTCTCTCTCTCTCTCTCTCTATATATATATATATATATATATATATATATATATATATATATATATATGATATGTACTATATTATATATATAATATATATTATATACTATATATATATATATATAGATCTATATAATAGTATATATATATTATAAATATATATTATATATATATATTATATATATTATATTATAATATATATACGTAGGTATAAATATTTATATAGGTAACCCTTTCCGCCTCTAGAAGAGCCACAATCCATATCTCAAAAACTACAACAGCTACCAGCCGGGAAAAGGAATACATTGCCGGAATGCTGGTAAAATTTTAGTGCGAAAAATGTATTTAAAAAAAAAAATCATATCTCAAAAACTAAAATAGCTACAGGGAAAAGAATACATTTTGGAATCCTGTTAAAATTTTAGTTTGGAAAATGTAAAAAAAAAAAAATTATTGGTAATAATTATATAATATCCTCCGAAGGAGGGTAAGGTCTCAGCCCTTCGCTGAGACCGAAAACCCGCTACACCCCTTCGCGGTACATCCCCCCCCTTCAGAGGTTCACACCCTCTTCAAGCGGCGCATCCCCTTGCGTTTCTCTCGCGGAGTGGATGTATTGCTTAGGGACTCTGTTAATTGAAAGCTGTTATTCGGAAGTTAGGTACTTATGCTTAAATATTACTAGACTGTGTAAATAACCACGATTGTTAGAGAAATGATGCAGTTTTGTAAATATTACTGTTGTTAACTGACGATGAATGTTAGAAACGTAAGCCTAGTTAAGATTCGATTGTAGTAATGTTAGGTTTGACCTCGAGAATTTCTAATGTCTACGTTTATTCAATGTTCAGATGTTTTACTCGAGACGAATGACACTTTGGATAATATGATAGGTGTCAATTCATAGTTCAAGGTGCTGGTATCTTTGATAGATTGTCACTTTGAGGGATTTGTTAGATAATACGTCTTACCGTTGCTATATGCGGCGAAAAGTGAATCATATCGAGAATATGTAGACGTAAGCGACTTTACCTTTGATATAAATAGGGAATTTCAGGATGTAGTGATTATTCATCCCGATGTATGTTAGTTTGCATTGTACCTTATATCTTAGTTCAGGTTACATATGTTAGCTTATGATCTCAAAAACTTTGTGCGCAAGCCATATATTCGCGGCCAAGCTATATTAAAGAACGTATTTTCATGTTATGCTTTATCCAAAATGATACTCGAAATATGCCTTGATCAATAGATCAATAGATCATACGTATGTGGGTGGTAGGCCTACAGGGAATGGAGTCATGATTTATCTGATTTACTGATTACTCTTTAAAAATCAGCTAAACTATTACACTTTACGTGAATTTAATTCAAAGAACTATTTTATGTTTATGTCAGGTTTAATTTTGTTTATTTTATGTTAGTTGGTTAAAACTTTTATGTCTTGCCCAAATATCCGTTGGTGTATTATGATATTTAGACGAGGATATGATAAATTTTTGTTTTAATTTTACGAAATCCTGTTAAAAAAATTGATAACGTCAGCATTAATTCGTGTCTGATGATGACATTAGACAAAGTTTTATGCTAAATTTTTTGCCTAAATATTACATGTTAATTAAAATAACCATATATGTTTAGAGTATAGCTTGAAAAAAGAGTAAGGACGTGTATGAAGTTAGTACTTATACTGTTCGTTAAGTGTGGAAGTTTGTTAATGTTAGTAGTTATTCGTACGTATCGTGTTGTTAGGGTTTCGTTTATCATTTATGTATTTTAGTCAGTCATGTTATGTCAGCTTTATTAATGATAAAACTTGTTGCGTCAGCATATATTCGATATTATATATAAAAAAACTTATTTTTTGTTATGTAGCCAAAAGTATACTCCGGTAATATACATGAAATCCAATAGATCATTTAGACCGAAAGTCAGATGGGTCCGCGGGTGCGAGACGTTGATGCTTTATTACTGATTACTGATTTCACTGCCTTTAAATCAGTAAACTATTACAATTTACTATGATATTTTATTCAAAGCACTTAATTTTTTATTTATTTTATGTTATTTGGATAAAACTTTTTTAATGTTTTCCAGTTATTCGTATCTTAGATAATTAGACAAGTTATGATAAATTTTGTTAAATATTACTGTGTTTTGTAAAATTAACGTTAATATGTAGAATATGCTGGAAAAGTATGAATAGTTACGTTTGTATGCAATGCTAGTTACCTTACTGTTAAGGTTGGAACTTTGTAATGTTAAACTGCTTTATTAATGGAGTAAGTTGTCGTTAAGTTTGTCGTTTGTACCTTATGTTCTGCAATTCAATGATGCTATGTTAGCTTTATGATGTGAAAAACATTTTATGTTAGCATATATTCCCTGGTTAGTATCTAAAGAACTCATTTTTCTGCTATGTTTATCCGAAATGATACTCAAAATGAGACGTAAATCAATTATGTTAATTTAAAATTAACATTTATATGTTAGAGATTATCCTTTGGAAAAAGTGTAAGTAGGTTACGTTTTGTACGCATGATGTTTAGTACTTTACTGTGTTAGTATGAACTTTGTTAAATTGTATTGTTGTATGCATGCGTAAAGTGTGTTAGTTTTGATCATTTTAAACATATATCTTATTCTGTAATGCCCATGTTAGATTTATTAGTGAAAACAATGTTACGTTAGCCTATATTCATGTGTTAGTATATAAAAACTTATTTTTTCTACTATTATGTTTTTTGTTGCTTTTTGTTTTTTTGTTGTTGTTGTGTGTTGTTGTTGTGTGGTCTAACGAGAATATATACTCTTTTGAACTGATTTGGTTCTTCGTGGTCGTATTCTGTTTACTTTCTTCTGATTGGTTGAAAAAAGAATCTCATTACCTTTAAGATTGTTATACACTTATTTTCTTCAGGGTAGATATTTATCTCGTGTTATACGACGACATCTTCCGCATCTCTACGCTTTTTTTGAATATCTTCAAGAGGAGTTTCGTTATTCCAACGATGTGTCATTTATATTAATCGTAAACCGAATGGTAGTCGCTTACACTTGCCTGCCAGAAGATCAAATAATAGACCCTTATCAGTTGTTTGAATGTATTATTCAAGATTATCGACATCGCAGCAGCATTGGTAGAGGATAAGTGTGTGTTATTCGATGGATCGACGCCTGAAAAAGTATGAATATGTTACGTTTTGCATGCAATGTAGTTACTTTATTGTGTTTAAGTGTGGAAAACTTTTTTAATGTTAACAGCTTATTCATGTGTAAGTTGTGTTAGGTTGTCGTTGTACATTATTTTCTAGTTCATGTTATGCTATGTTAGCATTATTGATGTTGGAAACTTTATTCACGTTAGAGTATATTCGTTTGATCAGAGTATGATAATCGGACAAGTTTATGATACATTTTTTGCTAAATGTTACTGTTCCCAGTGTAAATTAACGTAAAATGTTAGAGATTATGCTTGAAAAAAGTAGAATAGGGTACGTTGCACATAATGTTAGTATACTTCCCACTGTGTTAAAATGTTATGAACTTTGTTAATGCTTAACAGTTATTCGCTGTGTAAGTTTTTAGCGTTTCGATCTTTGTACGATTATTTTTATTCATGTACGCTATGTTAGCTTTATTTATGTGGAAACTTTTATTACGTTAATATATTCGTATCAAGTGATAGTTAAACCAATGTTGTGAATAAATTTTAGTAAATCATTACCATGTTAATTATAAAATTAACATTGTTGTGTTAGAAATGCTGACAAAGGGAATAGTTTATGTCTTTGTATAGCTATTAGTTACTTTGCTGTTTTAGGGGAACTTTGTTAACTAACAGTCTATTCATGTAAGAATATATAATACGTGTCATGGTTTGTCGTTGTGTATGTATTAATATCAGTAAGTTCAGATGAATGCTAAGTAAGCGTTTATTAAAGTGAAAACTTGTTACGTTAACATATATTCGCTGTATCAGTGTATAAAGAATTTATTGTTATTATGCTTATCCAAAAACGATACTCAAGTGACTCAATAGATCAAGTAGATCAATTAGATCAATTAGATCACAATGAAACAGTGAGGCTGTTGCGATGGTGCGTTGATTTACTTATTTACTGATTTAGGTATGTAAAACGTACAATTTTAGTAAAAATTTGACTTAAATCAATAATCAATAGATCAATGCATCATTAATCATAGATCCGATCTTGGACAGAGAGGTGGTGCTTGATTACTATTATCTATTTAGGTATGTAAAACATGACAATTTAGTAAAAAATTTGACCTAGATCAATAGAGATTCAATAGATCAAAATATCAATTTAGATACAATCTAGATCAGAAGGGGAGGAGCAGTTTAGACTTTATCATGATTTACGATTTACGTTTTAGGTATTAGTAAAAAACGTAAATTTAAGTTATAAAAATTAAAAAGAAAAGAAATTTAATATTATTTATTTATTTATTTATTTATTTTATTTTATCTTTCTTGATGTTCTGAACCCATTATTTTCGAAATCTACAGACCAATAACATTAATATAAAGTGACACCAATATTGTACATTACACAAATATTAATAACTCTGGCACCGCCACCGGAAGCCAGCAGCAGCATAATGTTAACTACCCCTTCGCTGAGTTAGACTGCCCTCATTATTTCCCTTCTTTATTCTTCCTTCATCCTTCTCAGCCTACCTTCCACCTCTGTTTTGCACTCTGTGCTCTTTTTTCAGTCGGACCCACCTTAATGGGGGGTCCTAGACACCCTATATGACTTCTAGTTAATAAATCGAGTTCTCAAAATTTCTATTACCTATACAATATCGCCAATATTTTTGTTATGAATGTTTATTAACTTTTAGTTCATAATAATACGAGCACCGGTGCCGGACCCAACTCTTCAGATTCACATATCAAGTATTTCTAGAAAATTTCAACTCTGAATCGTCTCACCAAATTTCAGCCAAATACGAACACTTCGATTTTTAATGGGGGTGGGGTTCCCCTTCGGGGACCCACGGGACGTAACCTCGTCTACGTCGAGGTACCTCCCAATCTAACCCCCCTCCAAATTTTAAACCCATACGATAACTCTAACCCATGTAAATATATATCGGAGCCATACTGAGTCTGGAAGCCGGAGCCTAAAAATCATATTCATAATAATAATAATAAATCTAATAATAATAATAAATAATAATAATAATAATAAAACAATAATAATAATAATAACAATCAATAATAAAATAATAATAATAATAATAATAATAATAATAATAATAATAATAATAATAATAATAATAATAATAATAATAATAATAATAATAATAAAACGTCAGAGACTGAACCAGAGTCGGTGCGGTGCGGTGTGGTGCGGAACGAAGCGGGGCAGGAGTCGGAGTCGGAGCCGGAGCCGGAGTCGGAGTGCGTAAAAAACATCCCTTATGGATCTTCGATCAGAATCAATTCTTCTTCAAGAATGATTTCTTCGACTTAAATTAATAAATAACTAATAATAATAATAATAATAATAATAATAATAATAATAATAATAATAATAATAATAATAATAATAATAATAATAATAATAATAATAATAATAATAATAATAATAATAATAATAATAAATAAATAAAAAATAATAAAATTAACATGACATATCCATCACGTTATCATTAAAAACATGGGTTCTTATCAGCTACGCTGATAAGAATACGCTACGCCCGCATTCCAAAAGTGGTCGCGGAGATTCCGGCCATACTACTGATAAGGACGTGGGATGTATCCTCCGGAACCTGGTTACAGTTTATTCCAGGTCCAAGATTTGTTTCTGTGTCATCGGTCTTTTATTAGTAAGCTGAGGCATAGTTGGGAAAGCATGTCTCATGATAAGTAGAAGGGGAAATAAAGTTCTTGAGCGGTGGAGATTTCTGGGAATGATCTTGGATATGTTAAGCCAGGAAACGGCCGCGAGCCGCACATGCGACGCCAGTAAACACTACAGTCTCTCAGTGATTGGGGGTGAGAAAACGCCTAAGTTCTTCGTCCAGGTTGGTCAAAAGACTTGCGATTCGGCCACTGCCGCCTTTACTTGCGAGCCCTATATATATATATACATTATAATATATATATATATATATATATATATATATATATATATATATATATATACTATATATATATAATATATATATATATTATATATATATATATATATATATATTATATATATTATATATATATCATTATATATAATATATATATATACTATTATAATATATAATAATATATAGAGTATATATTATTTATATTACCTGGCATATTACGTATATATAATTATATATATAATATATAATATATATTTATATATATTAATATATATATATATATACATATATATTATATATATAAATATAATATTATATATATATACTATATATAATATATATATATATATATTACTCTGCAACAGGCGTATGGCAGAATTAATAGGGAAGCTGTGTCAGGTGTTAGTGATTTAATCTTGGTGATAGGCATCTGAATCGAATCAAAATATGTATGAAGATAGAAAAGCATGTGTAAGAATAAATGATAAAATGTTGCCTTAAATATTAATTAGCCCTAGTGAGCCAGCGATGTTATGCCTCCTCTGTTATTCAATTGTATATGGATCGGGAGAAAGAACTAAATAGCGGTACCAAGACGTTTGAATATAGAGAATGGTTAGAGAGTGAGGCAACCGTGCCATACTTATTGCGTTTGAGGATGATTGTTGATTAGTGCCGAAATCTGAATAAAATTGAGAGGGTTGGAGGGAGTAGGTTGGCCGACGCACGGTCGGTGGCGGTAGCACGAGAAAATAACGCGCTGCGTGACGGTGCAGTGCCTGGCGCGTTTGGATCGCCCACCGCACCACATCAGCTCCCGACAAATTTTCTAAAAATAAAAAAATGAAAAAAAAAATTTAAGTATATAATATTATATAATATATATATATAAAATATACTATATATATATATATATATAAATATAATATATATATATATATAATATATATATTATAATATATTAGGCTCTACGTAAAGATGCGCGTTATTTGGCCACCGGTCACCCCGCACCGCACCAGCTGTAGCAGCACCAGCACCGCACCACGGCACACCAGTTTGAACTCTCGACGCACCGCACCGCACCAGGGTTACCATGATTGAGCGCCACCGCCGTAGCGCACCGCCACCAGCAGTAGGCAGGTACGCACTGCACCCGCACCTCTTACTATACACTGGCTAGCTACAAACTTAGTCGTGTAAAATTAAGAAGTAAATAAAACAAAGAATTCGATATTTTATCACTATTTATTTACAAACATATAATATTCCATATATATATATATATATAAATATATATATTAACTATTAGATATATATATATAATAATATATATATAATATATAATATATATATATATATAATATAATAATATATATTATAATATATATATATAATCCTGTAAAATTTTATACTAAACAGCCTAATTTTACATATATATATATATATATATAATATATATACTTATATATTCATATATATATTATAATAATTATATATAATATATATAGAAATAAATAAGCATTATTATTATGATATATACTATTATATATAGATACATAATATAATTATATATATATATTATATATATATCCTAAATTTTTAAACTCCTAAACTGCATAATTGTTCCCATATAGTATATAAATATAAATATCAATACATTATATATTATACTTGCTTATTTATATATATAAGTACATATATAGATATAAGATTTATAGAATATATCTTGTTTAAAATTAAACCTTGTACTTTAATATATATATATATAGTAATAACTAATAATATTATAATATACATATATATATATATATATATATATATATTCCTATATTACTAATATATATATATTAATTTATATATTATATTATATCATATATATCCTGAGATACTTTTTAGATATCGTAAACTGCAATTTTTACCATATTTTATATATACAATATTATAGATAAATAATACTATATATTATATAACGATATATATATATATATATATATATTATATATATATATATATATATAATATATATATATATACTAATATAATATATTATAGATATATATATATATATGCAGTTAAAACCTTGATATAGTATTTCAGTTATAAAGAGAATTTAAATTTCTATTTAAAAATAGATTTTTTATAAAGTTTTGACTTCTCGGATGACTGTATCGGTTATTAGATCCCGCTTTGAGAATAGTCATTCATTTTCAACCGATGTTGCTGGGATAGCAAAAAAATCTTTAGCTACTTTACTAAGTATTGGGAACAAAGCCTCCTTTTTCTTCCAAAATGTTAAAATGTCGAAATCAATTGTTCTTATAGTCTTGTCCTTTTTGTAAATATTTCTTTGTAAATTCATATTGAAGTGTCGTGTGTCAAGTTGATCACTATCGCAGTCACATCGCTAGACTTGTAATTAAATTGTCAAACATTGATATACGAATGTCTTTGAAATATATATCATGGCTCAAAGTTTTCGAAGAAAATGTCTATCTCGCTTTCGTATTAGTTTAGTTGTGATTCTTACAGTAACGTCCGTTCCGGCGATTTCATATTTTCTTTAAAAAGTTTCTATACATAATAATAATTCCCAATCAGAATCAGAAATAGTTATTTCAAAAATTTGGTCCAAGTATGTTACATAAGAAAAATTGTTTTAGAAAAGGATTAGTCTTGATTAACTCAATTTTGGATTTGTTCAAAAAAAATTAAAGTTCTCCATGCAAAATTATTTCTATTCATATTCTTTGTGTGAGCGTTAGCTCCATAAACCAGTTTTAACAATTACGCAAATGTAGCGATATTTACTTCCCACACAAAATTTCTATGCTTCTTGAAGTCTCAGAATTTCTTGCAATATTCGCTAAAAATATTTTTTCATTTGGTTTTATAGCCAGGATGGAAGTGTTTAAATCTTCAAACGCAATTCTAACTGCTCTGCTTGTACTCGACAGCTTGCTTCATACGTAATGACTATTCCATCTTCGTTTTACAATTTTCGTTAGATTTTTTGCACAGACGTAAGAGTGCTGATTGAACATATGGTTCCTGGTTTGCGTCTAAATTCTTTGGAATTTTATTGAATAACGTTGCAAGAGTTTCAAACTTGTAAACAGTGAGTTAAATGTTGAATTTTGTGGCACGTTTGAAATGAAACTGGATCAATACAAACGTTTATAGTATGTGCAATGCGGTAATCTTTTATATTCAATTTCTTGACAGTTTTAATAACATTGTTCCATTAAATAACAGCAAATAAAGGCATTCAATTAAGGTCTTGAAAAACACTTGATTATTGAAGCCACTTATTTATCACCTGTATGAGATTCATCACATAGAATGCATCCGATAACAAAAAAACACGCAATTTCCAAGTTTCATCAATTGAGTGTGAACTTAGGGCTAAAAACTGACTTTAATTTCAGGTGCAGCCATAAATCGATAGTTACATCCTAAAGTGATTAAACTTACCATCTTCGAACTGGCTTGACAACATACTACTTTGAATTTTTTGTCTCATGTCGTCCTACTAAACAATTATATGACTTCGTTGATTGCTCTTCTTGTCTGGGCTCAACATCCGTGAATATTCTAAGAGTTTCCTAATAATATATATATAATAATATATATAATTTATATAATATATTATATATATATATATATATATATCTATATAATAGATATATATATATATAATATAATATATATAATATATATATATATATTATAATATATATATAATACTATATATATATATGACAATATTAGTAACGACCATCCGCAACGCGGACGTCGGATTTCAAAAATCTTTTCACAGGGTGACTCTATGATACATAAAAAGATGTTATTAAAGTTGAATGAATTTTTTTTTTTTTTTATAATACAAGAACGTCGGATTTAAAAAAAAAAACTTCACAGGAAGACGTAACCCTACCTAACCTAACCTAGAGTCAACCTTGTGAATTTTGTTTTAAATGAACCTAACTAGCCTGAAATAAAAGATTTTTTTTCCATTTCACCCCTAAACATCTTAATATGTCCCATATGTTAATTTTTGTTAATGCGAAGTCCCGTTCCGTGTCACCGTTACTATACTTTGTCATTATAATATTAATATTATATATATAATATGATATATATATATATATATATATAAGATATATTTAAATAGATGCATTTAAAATGGTATGTATAAGATATGCTTAAAAATATATGCTATAAAAGATATATATATATATATATAATGGTAAAACTTACTTAACAGCCACAGGTTAATACTGAAAATTATAATTTGTTATTTTAATCAACCAACAGTTTTTTTAAAAACCAAGACATTACATGATTTTTAAAATATAACAAAATATAATACAAAACTTCAATATATCTATGGGAGATCATATAGAGCAATAAAGGTAATTTCCCGGATACCTGCAAAAGGGCTACTAATTGCAACACCGTGTTGTGTCCTTTGATCTCAAAGGTGATATCCGCAATATTGTATTTTCTTAATTAAAAATTAAAACAACATTAAATATGCTTTAAATACTTTAAAATACTAATAGTATAATAAAAATGCAGGTAAAAAGTTTCTTTATTACTAGATAATTCTAACAGTAATAATAATATTAATAAAATTAATTTGAATATTAAAGTTATCAAAATTTTTTTGAAATCTGACGTCCCGTTCCGCGTGGGCGTTAGTTAAGTTGTTCATATTATATATAGGTATATATATATATATATATATATATATATATATATATATATATATATATATATATACTATATATATATAATATAATACTATATATATATATATATATATATGCAGAACCTGATCGATTCACAAACCTATGAACCATGATCTAGTTTGTCATATATATATATATATATATATATATATATATATATATATATTATAAAGTAACAACTTTAAGAACATAGATTTTATATTTTACTCAAGAAAAACAATAGTTCAATAACTAAATACTTACAAAAAAGCAGGAGATCTTCTACGATTAAAATGACATCAGATCAGCGGCCACCCATTCCACAATAGCTTGATCCAATGAATTTTCCTGCTGGAATTCATCTCGTTTTTCACTTTGATCAGGAATTAGGTTTCAAATAATATCCCACACGAAAACGCTTCATTTTCATTTCAATTTCTTTTTAATTCGTTGTTTAAAGTGAATGATTTTCTTAATGCTTCTCAAATTGAAAGCATTTTATGATTAGCAAAACACAAACCCATTATTCTTTTATCTATTTCCCAGTTTCTCATAGCATGTCGACAAAAGTTTTCCATTTGTAACTTCTGCAGCCAAAGTATTTTTCTGATGTTCCTGAACAGATGTTCCCACTCCATGAGCGTGAAGTACATCCATATGGATGTACTTCGTCCAAGTCTGAGGCACTTGAAGACGTTATTTTATTTCTTACCTTTACGTTTGATTATTTTGATAGGCTATATTTTTAATCAACGTAAGTAGTTACAGGAGGATATTGACGGTCAAATGTTCGCCTATCGGCGAATGTATGTTCGCCTATAGGCGAATATACTTTTTAGTGCTTTTAGCACTCTACAACTTGAAATATTACATGCATCAAAATGACACACTCAATATTCTTAATAACTTACCAGCCACTGCCGATTCTTATATAATGAATCCGACTTGACTTAGTCATTAAATTTCAAAGTTCGGAGATGCAGACTCAGCATCTCAGAGACTCTGACCTTGATTTATATTGAAATGACGACTCGCGGTCTTTGAGTTAGTATATAAATACTCTACAATATATATATATATATATATATATATATATATATATTAATATAGTATATATATATATATATACTATATATTATATTATATATACCTATAATAGTATATACCATATATGACTATATATATATATATATATATAATACGAAGATTTTTAAAATTGAATCTGAAAGCCCAGCCACCAGCGCCACCGCACCGCCCACCAAAAGCTTCGCCACAGCGTCCCACCGAACCGTCCCCACCAAAAGCTTCGCACCGTCGCACCGCCCACCGCCAACCATAACTAAATAAAAAATTCTCCTACCACGTACGCACCGCGCACGCGCACCGCCACCGACACCGACATTTACCAGTCGCACCGCGCACCGTCCACCTGCACGCACCGCACCGCACCGGTGCTTTGGCCAACCCTAATATTTATTACATAAAATATACATTTATAGTATTTTTATATATAATATAAACGACAAATATGTTTGGATATTAATATATATATAACTATATATTATATATATATATCTAGCTATATATACTATATTATTTATATATTAATATATATATATTTACTTATATAGCAACTGGATTTTCATATACATTTATATATATAACGTAAGAATATGTAAATTAGTTTCTTTCATTTTTTTCTTTTTAGAAATTCGAAACTCCCAGGGTCACAGGAGTCAATACAGGGTTTTATTGCCTTATCGATGATGATCACTTACGTTTAGTTACAAACACGCTTAGCACGTCGGATATTCCTATTCCCGAGGTTTATAAATTTAGAGGAGAGAAAGATCACAATATCATCTCTCTCATCATTTTTATTCCCTGTAACTGTCATTGTCTGAGAATACTAATACTCTCTTCAGAGTGTTATGAGAGGATGACAAAAAAGTGTTTGCTGATTATCATATAAGGATATCTTTAAATGATTTGAGTACAATGATACAATTGGCTAGAATAGAATGTCTTGGATGGGAAAACATTTATTTTATAATCAGGCGCCGACTCGGTACAGACATTTATTAATATCTTGCGATCATTACATTAATTTCAGAAGTAACCATGGCATCTGATAGTTAGCCCGAAACTTTCTCTCAATTCTGCCGTTTATTTATTAGTCTTACTGAGAATCAAACATGTACCTTCCAAATGATTAAAGTCTTTACGCAATGATTCGGTATTTGAAATGGTAACGTCGCGACTCCAGTTTAAGACGCTCAATCAACATTTATAAAGTTTATGACTGACGGAGTTTGTGCTGTTCACCCAAAGAAAAACACAGAATTTTATTATATATTGCAATCAGCATCTCTCATGAACACTGAGGCATCATCTGTGAATTAGGCTTCCATTCTCCTAACAATTCATTAAATACGTCACTGAGATATTCACCTGAATGACGTATATATATATATACTATACATAATATAATATATATAATATATTATATATATATATATATAGTATATATATATATATAATAATATATAATATTATAATAATAAATATACTTATATAATATATATTATATAATATATTATTATTAAGTTATGGCGTTATATCTTTCAATTGTAAAATAATGTCGCCAATTAGCTACATTAGGCTCTAAGAGGAACAAAAAAAAGCACTCAAACTCATCAGTTATCGTCTGTACTACTCCTTGGACAATCTCCCACATTAATACTAAAAGCGAAGATCATATTTTCCGAAACATTAGACAGAAATGTATGAATATTATCTAGAAAGCCTATTCAAACTCATTTATGAGAAGCATTTTAGGGTCTAAATATTCTGTAAAGATAGCGTACAGAACGTTTTGATATTTTATGATTGCAAAACTATGTTCAACAGTTTAAAGTTCTTTTATCAAGCTCACTATCACGTGTTATTCTGTTCAAGACTAAAGTATCATCCTGATGTCAGGGTTCAATCAAAAGTATAATATAATGTGTATGTGGTCTAAAATATTCAAACAAAAAATTCAGTGTATGAAAAGAAAAACCATTTGGCCAATGTAAAATATCTTAGTTTTAAGTTGGACACTTCTGGAAAGGAAAAAGTAACCTTAATTTAAGTCTTTATCTTATATGATAATACTTTCATTTTCAAGAAGCAAATTATTCCAAGACCAAAACTATTATCAGAGGATATTACTAATCATTGCAAATGCTTTAAAACTACGAAATTAAATATATAAACAAAAAATAAATTTACCTTCAGGCAAACTTCAATTAGGGCACAGCATAATCTCAGAAAAGTACGACACTTACAGAAAACAATTACATATTTGGAATCAGCGTATAAACTTATTACCAGCATATAAAAAAGAAAAAATTAGTAAGCGGCTCGAGCGTTTAGTTCCCATACATAATACGGAATAATAAGATCCTTATCTATTGATTATCCCTATGTCTTCTATATATGTGCATCACCTCGTTGTATTATTATATAGTATATATATACTATATCATGTTTCTCGTATCCTCTAGATTCTAATTATCATCCTATACTACTGACCACCTCTATACCTATTAACTAATCTGATATGGAACTATATAGTACTATATATATATATATATATATATTGTTAGTGGATAACCTTTACTTCTGCGAGTCGATCCCGCGTCACTACAACACCTAAATCTGCAAATTTAGAAATATGAATAACCTTTATTATTTAATCCCTCACACATATATAGTAACCAAATAAATATTCAAATACTCGTTTACTTTATTTTAATCATTCTGCGGATTCTGCACCAACGGAAAAGAAAGAGAGAATAAATTATACATTTAATTATATTTATAAAAAGTTATGACATAATAAATAATATTAACCCTAAGCTATATTCATAACTAAAATATAAGCACAATGAAATGTTGCACACAGAAAACAAGGACCCCGGAGCAAAAGTTTCAGGAGTTTAAATTTACGGCTTTTAATAACACAGGACACTTAACTTTAGTTACACAGACACTGGCAATGTTCAAATCACCCACACCTATGAACGATCTATTCCACTCTGTTGGTGGGACATTTTGGATCAGGCAGAAGGTTTCCTTCTCATAAGTACAACGAATATTCTCAACACGCTCGCTAGGCAAGAGAAACCAATTATTTTAATAAAACAGTTATTAAAAGTCTAATCTTTTATTAGTTAAGCCATTCTTGATTGCAAAATAAGTCTAAATTCTGATTATAAAAGTTCTCACAATTTAAGAATTTCTAATTTAGAATTATCACACAAAAGTTTCACTGTGAAGTTTTCAATCCAGGGAGACCATTTTAGTAAAGAAGGACATTTTGAGTTGAAGCATCATCTCAATACAGTTTGAATAGGACAAAATCATCGAAATATGAAACAAACATATACACAACGTAGATTCCGACCTTTAATTGTGTGCATGATTTACCAAATCATATTTACTCAAGACTTTTATTCTTACGGTAGTATTTCCAGGACTAGTTTTCATTTTTCGTACACACACAGGCAACTTCTGCTGAAGTTCATAAGTTTAGTCATATAGCTGATAAGCTACTTCAATTTCTCTTCATCAGAATTCCGAGAATCAGTCGAGTAAACATATTGTTGTTCCCATTATTTACTTATTGACACTAGTTAGTTTCGTCTGTAACTAGTTCCGTCCTCACATAGCCCCCCCATATTCCTTGGGGTTTTCTTTTCTTCCTTTTTAAACTTCTTCAAACTATCATGGATTTTCGTCACATCTTTCCATCTGAGATTTTGAGTAATCTGATTTTTCCTGACTCCGATCTTTCCGTTTTAACTTTGCTGTTTAATAATTAGTTGTTTTCCTTACTATCTTCCCCTTTAGTTTGAACCAAACTTTACAAAAGCGAGGGACAAATAAACAAACTTACATTTTTCACTTCATTCATTCTTTTTCTTCTGACGGCCAAACATGCCATGCGAATCCATGCTCTCGCATTTCTTTCCGTATTTTCTTCTTTTTCTTATTGCACTTTCTGTTAAATTTTTTCTGTTTCAGCCTCCACCAGCTGAGTTATTCTGATTTCCTCATAAAGTCTTCTGGTCTTTTTTTCTTCCATATTTTTCGCTGCTTCCGTTCAAAAAGTTTCCCTCTCTCTCTTTCTCTTCATCGGCACAGGCAAGGGTTTGGAACACAACTGGCCACCAAATGTTAGCGAATAAACTTTACTCTTGCGAGTCGTGATCCCGCTAAACGTAAATCTGCAATTAAATATGAAAACCTTATTATTTAATCCTCACATATATAGTAACCAAATAAATATTCAAATACTCGTTTACTTTATTTTAATCATTCTGCGGATTCTGCACCAATGGGAAAGAAAGAGAGAATAAATTATACCTTATAAAAATATATAAATATATAAATTATATATAAATTATTATATATTCGTTACATATATATATATATATATATATATATATAGTATATATAGTTATATATATATATATATATATATATATATATATATATATATATATATATATATATATATATATATTTTATTTAGAAAAGTTAGACATAAAAACAAAAAATATTAATCCTAAGCTATTCCTAACTAAAATATAAGCAATAACGATGTAAACTTTATTCGCTAACATTTGGTGGCCCAGTCGTGTTCGAACCCTTGCCTGTGCCGATGAAGAGAAGAGAGAGAAGGAAATTCTTAACGGAAGTGGTGAGAAAGTATAAGAAGAGTTAGAACACTTGTGTGGAAATCAGAATGGCTTCCAGATGGAATGAAGACGGAAGGATTTAGCAGAGGATGCAATCGGAAAAGAGAAGAAATGCAGGAAGGGAAGATGCGAGAAACATGTGATTCGGATAGAGAGTATTTACAATCATTGTGTCAGAGAAGAGAAAGGATGGAAATGAGGTGAGAAAATGTAGGTTTTGTTTATTTTTTCTTATGTAAGTTTGGTCCTGTCTTAAGTGGGGAGATGCAGAAACTAGCTAATTATTAAACAGCAAGTTAAAACGGAAACTGAGTCAGGAAAATCAGATTGCTTCAAAATCTCAGATGGAAAGATGACGAGAATCCATGAAAATTTGAAGAAGTTTAAAGGGAAGAAAAGAAAACCCCAAGGAATATGGGGGGCTATGTAAGACGGAACTAGTTAAAGATTTAAATCAATTAGTGTCAAATAAGTAAATAATGGGAACAACTATTAATGATTTAGCTCGTCTGATTCTCGGAAATTCTGATGAAGAAATTGAAGTAGCTTATCAGCTATATGACTAAACTTATGAACTTCAGCGAAGTTGCCTGTGTGTGTACGAAAAATGAAAACTAGTCCTGGAAATACTACCGTAAGAATAAAAGTCTTGAGTAAATATGATTTGGTAAATCATGCACACAATTAAAGGTCGGAATCTATGTTGTGAGTATATGTTTGTTTCATATTTCGATGATTTTGTCCTATTCAAACTGTATTGACAAAGATGATGCTTCAAACTTAAAATGTCCTTCTTTACTAAAATTGTCTCCTAGATTGAAAACTTCACAGTGAAACTTTTGTGTGATATAAATTTGAATTAGAAATTCTTAAATTTGTGAGAACTTTTTATAATCAGAATTTAGACTATTTTTGCAATCACAAGAATGACTAACTAGTAAAGATTAGACTTTTTAATAACTGTTTATTATAACGAATTGAACTTTTTCTCTTGCCTAGCGAGCGTGCTGAGAATATTCGTTGTACTTATGAGAAGGAAACCTTCTGCCTGATCCAAGATGTCCTTCAATTTCTTCATCAGAATTTCCGAGAATCAGACTCATTTGACAATAGTTAGTTTCTTCTTTAACTAGTTCCGTCTTCACATAGCTCCCCATATTCCTTGGGGTTTTCTTTTCTTCCTTTAAACTTCTTCAAACTATCATGGATGCTCGTCACAGCTTTCCACCTGAGATTTTGAAAAATCTAATTTTTCCTGACTCGATCTTTTCCGTTTTAACTTTGCTGTATAATAATTAGTTTGTTTTCCCTTACAATATATATATATATATATATATATATATATATATATATATATATATATATATATATATATATATATATATATATATATATATATATATATATATATATATATATATATATATATAATTTATATATAGTATATATATATATATATATATATATATAGTTATATATATATATATATATATATATATATATATATATATATATATATATATATATATATATATATATATATATATATAAATATATATTTATTTATATATATATATATATATATATATATATATACTTATATATATATATATATATATATATATATATATATATATATATATATATATATATATATATATATATATATATATATAAAGTCATTTTATGATCTAAAACTAACTAACATTCTACAGTAGAACGCATAGATATCAATTGTCGGGGTCACTCGGCCTCTAGGTGGACGATGGGGGGACTTCGTCCCCCCCTCTGTCGATCATCGGTTCGAGCCCCCAAATAAAAATATATGTTTCATTGAACTTCAATTTTTAGGGGGCTCGAGCTCTCTAATATATATTTTTTTTACATTCTGGTAATAAGCTTTATACGCTGATTCCAAATATGTAATTGGTTTTCCTGTAAGTTCATATTTTTCAAGATATATCTGTGCTCCTAATCTGGAGTTTGGCCTTTACCTTCATTATTGATATTAGTAGTAATAGTAGTAAAAGCTTCTGTAGAGTATGATATAAAGTAATTTATTTAAAATAAATTCAAATATCGAATATAAAATTTATTTTCATTAGTTAGTGTTAAACACTAAGAGATATAAAAAATCGTATAAATAATTTAAAAATTTTCTAAAATATCAAAATAATAAAAAAAAAATTAAAATATTTTAATTTATTTTAAATCATAGCATACGATAAAAAATTAGAAATTATTAATAAATTTTATTCTTTAAAAGTTGGTTAGTGATTAATATAAAAAAATTTTGATGCGAGTGTTTGTCACCCGTAATAATAATAATAATAATAATAATAATAATAATAATAATAATAATAATAATAATAATAATTATTATAATAATAATATAGGTAAAGCTGTAGACAGCGACCCACACATTTTGAGAGCATATATTTATTAATGTAATTGTTTAGTGGCAAGCTTCTGGCATAATTCCAGAAGCTTGCCACTAAAGAATTTTCTTAAAAAACTTACTTAACTTAACTTTTCTGAACTTAGAAATTTTTTTGAACTTAGAAAATTTTTGGTCTCAAAATGTGTGGGTCGCTGTCTACAGCTTTACCATATATATATATATATATATATATATATATATATATATATATATATATTATTGTTATTAGTAACAAGTATATATATATATATATATATATATATATATATATAAAAAAATATATATATATATATATATATATAAATTATATATATATATATATATATATATATATATATATATATATATATATATATATATATATATATATATATATATATATATATATATATATATATATAAATATATATATATATATATATATATATATATATATATATATATATATATATATATATATATATAAAGTCGTTTTATGATCTAAAACTAACGAACATTCTAGAGCAGAACGCATAGATATCAGTTGTCGGGGTCTTTCGGCCTCTAGGTGGACGACGGGGGGACTTCGGCCCCCCTCTGTCTCTCATCGGTTCGAGCCCCCAAATAAAAATAGGCTATATGTTTCCTTGAACTTCAATTTTTAGGGGGCTCGAGCCCCCTAATATATATATTTTTTTACATTCTGGTAATAAGCTTTATACGCTGATTCCAAATATGTAATTGGTTTTCCTGTAAGTGTCGTGTTTTTCAGGATATATCTGTGCTCCTAATCTGGAGTTTAGCCTTTACCTTCATTATTGATATTAGTAGTAATAGTAGTAAAAGCTTTTGTAGAGTATGATATAAAATAATTTATTTAAAATAAATTCAAATATCGCATATAAAATTTATTTTCATTAGTTAGTGTTGAACACTAAAGGATATAAAAGTAGTATAAATATTTTAAAAATTTTCTTAAATATCAAAATAATAAAAAAAATTTAAAAACATTTAAATTGATTTTAAATCATAGCATACGCTAAAATAGTATAAAATATTAATAAATATTATTTTTTAATAGTCGGTTAGTGTTATATATAAAAATAAATTTTGATGCGAGTGCTTGTCACTCGTAATAATAATAATAATAATAATAATAATAATAATAATAATAATAATAATAATAACAATCATAATATATATATATATATATATATATATATATATATATATATATATATATATATATATATATATATATATATATATATATATATATATATATATATATATATATATATATACCTATATATATATATATATATATATATATATATATATATATATATATATATATATATATATATATATATATATATATATTGCTTTCATCGCTTGCAATGAGGAAAGATTAGATAATAGTTTGGAGACTAATAGTTCTTGTATGCATGTAACAAATAGACTTACAGAATTTGAATTTGATGTAAAAGATATTAAACGTTTATTAGACCATATTGATCCAGGTAAAGCTGCAGGGCCTGATGGGATATATGGTAGAATTCTGAAAGAGGGTAGTACCAGCATTGCAAAGGCACTGTATTTGATTTTTAAGCGATCTATTACATTTGGTGAGGAAATTGATGACTGGAAAACAATATATGCTGTGCCTATTTATAAGAAAGGTAATAAGGAAGATTTGGGAAATTATAGGTCAATTAAATTAATCTCTGGTTGTAAAGGTTCTGAAAAAGTTACTTCATACAGAGAAATATTTAGAAGATAACAAGGTATTGTATGACTCCCAGCACAGTTGGGTAGTCATGTCAGACAAACCTTTAGAATTTATGGAATACACATTGACTGCATTGACCGAGGAGATCCAGATGGATATTGTATATTTAGACTTTAGTAAAGCTTTGATAAGTTCCCCATATAAGGCTGATGAAAAGTATTGCAATGTGGTATAGGTGAGTGGTACATGGTTGGATTAAAGAGTGGTTGCGGAATAGAAAACAGTGTGTACAACTAAATGGGAATAAATCATCATGGGAAATAGTGAAGAGTGGTGTCCCACAGGGTTCAGTGTTGGGGCCACTATTGTTCCTCATATATATAAATGATTTAGACCAGGGACTTAAATGCAAGGTTTCTAAGTTTGCAGATGATACTAAAGTGGCCACCTCAGTTAGGAATAGTGAAGGATGTATAAAGATTCAAAATGATCTTGATAAACTTCTTGGGTGGGCAGATAAGTGGAAAATGAATTTTAATAGTAAAAAGTGTAAGGTTCTTCACCTAGGTTACTCAAATAAAAGTTTTAACTACGATATGAATGGGATTGGCTTGAGTCTGTGGACCAAGAAAAAGATTTAGGTGTGATTATAAGCAGTAATTTGAAAGTAGCTAATCAGTGTTTGGAAGCTAGAAATAAAGCTAATAAGATGCTGGGCATAATAAATCGCAATGTTGTTTACAAGAGCAAGGAAGTATTAAGTAAACTGTATAATAGCTATGTTAGGCCAGTAATAGAGTATTGTGCACAAGTTTGGGCCCCTTATTTAAAGAAAGACTTAGATATACTAGAGAGAGTGCAACGTAGAGCAACAAGGATGATTTCTGGGTTTGAGGGTAAGAGCTATGAGGAGAGGCTGAAGGAGTTAGGAATGTTTTCTGTAGAAAGGCGATTTCTCAGAGGGGACATGATACAAGTCTACAAAATATTTACATCTATTGATAATACAGAGACCAATAAATTTTTCATAGTAGAACATGGACAGGTGACCAGGGGGCATAATAAGAAAATTAAGAAGAAAGCATGCCATCTTGATATAAGAAAGCATGCATTCAGTAATAGGGTTGTTAAATTTTGGAATAGTCTGCCAGAGGAGGTTGTTGAGTGTGACTCGATTGCAACATTTAAGAAAGGGTTAGATTCCTTTATGGATGGGTTGAGTATCATATAATATATTGACGAAGCCAAATTGGCGGGTTTTTAGTTATAGTAATTATTAATGTTAGATGGCATGTGCGACCATAACTTAGTTATTAATGCATGTGGATGGTTTGGGTATCATATATATATATCATTAGTTTTGACTAAGCCAAATTGGTGGATTTGTAGTTACAACAATTTGACAAGCCCTAGGGTGCTTTGTGGATTTGCATGAGCATGTTTGGTTAGTGGGTTGACTGGGACAGTCTCGATAGGCCCATGTGGCTTCTTACTGTCTCTATATTCTTAATGTCTTAATGTCTTAAAATAGACTCGTGACTGAGTTGACTCACCATATACTGACTTCCCAATAGTGATCAAAAACTGAACTTTTGCCATATATATATATATATATATATATATATATATATATATATATATATATATATATATATATATATATATATATATATATATATATATATATATATATATAAATATATATATATATATATATATATATATATATATATATATGATGCAACTGACAGCTCTACAGTAAAACTGTTTCATATAACTCGATTATCATGTGTTTTCTAGCTGTTCGGGGATCTAAAGTATGATCTTGGCTGGTGCAATCAAAATATAATAGTACACTGGTATGTGGACAAAAATATTCACACAAAAGCTTATTCACGTGTACGAAAAAGAAAATCACTTGGCAAGTGTAATATATCTTAGGTTTAAGTGTGGACTGGTGGTCTGACGAAGAGGTTTTTCGTATTATGACAATACTTTCATTTTAAAAGGTGCAAAAGCTTATAACGAAATCATATAACGAAATCATATAACGAAATATAATACGAAATCATTACAAATGTTTAAATATTTTTCGAGTTGAATAAAATCTAAACAAAATAATAAATTTACCTTCATTATTGGTACTATAGTAGACTCAGGCCCGTAGCCAGGAATTTTTTTCGGGGGGGGCTGCGACTTTCGCAAGTGGTTACATTTCAAATGAAGTTAAATTATATATATATATATATATATATATATATATAAATATATATATATATATATATATATATATATATATATATATATATATATATATATATATATATATATATATATATATATATATATATATATATATTATATATATAATTTCATAAGAACTTTTACCATCGCTTTTATATAAGGTTTTCACTTTCAGTTTCCTTGCTTTTTTGACTGAGGTGATTCAAAATATTTTCATTGTTGACTTCTGTGCTGAGATCTCGATGAATTGACAGTAAAGCATGACCTGTAATGCGATTCTCTCCAACACTATTCCGTAAATATGTTTTCAGACGCCTTAATGTCGAAAAGGTTCTTTCTACTGTTGCGGTGGATGCAGGCAATACTGCTAAGATATTCAGGAGAGTAGCAATATTAGAAAACCTCCTCTTGTCACACTTAGCCAAAGTAACTGATCGCAGTTTTTGGTTTTTCATTTTCTAGCAGCCATTTACGCTGCCAGACACACCACTCTCCTTTAGTGTATCCTTGTGAAGGTCTGGAAGGTCGTCTTTATAAAAGAGGATGCTCTTTTCAATATGCTTATAAGGTACATTGCACTTTCTGGTAAAATATACTGAAGTGAAATGATAGTGGTTTCATTTGAGAGAAATCGATCAGTCAACGAAAAAATCAGATCATCAATAAACGGAATAAAACTGAGATGCGGCAATACATTCGGTCTGATGTAGGCACATTACAACGATATTTCTGGAACTTCGTAGTTCTTGGAATTGTTATTTCAATACCTAAGCTGTCGCATACATTTTTAGCTTGTGTGAATATGGTTTTAAACTCTGTGTCTGCATTTTGTCTATCTTTTCGAGAAGTTGAATAATGTCTTTCACTAAGTTTATTGCACTGACAATGTCCAAATGGACATTCTGTAACTGTTTTGACAAGGTGTAGGTTATTCCAAGAAATTTACTTAAAACGTATAATGTTATTATAAAATTCAAATTACTGATTGAATTTAACAACGAAGTAGCTTTCTGTGATAATTCACCAGGCCATTCTTTTATTTCTTCCAATGACGCAAGTATTGGCTCAAGAGTCTCTTTAAAAAGGAAAACCGTTTCATGCCGTTCACACCATCTGGTCTCGCACATCTTTTTGATCCTCTTGTTATTTTGGTTACTAGAAAACTTTTTTATTTTATCTTCCAGAAGTTTTGTGCGCTTCGGACTCGATCGAAAAAAAGTGCATATTTCAGAGATGAATCCTAAGACGTTTCGAATTGCATGAATTTTAGAAGAGTCTGAGAGACATAGATTTAAACAATGTGCTACGCAATGTGTGCATATAGCTTTAGGATACTCATTCCGAATAACAGATTGCACTCCTCGGAATTCGCCTCTCATGGAAGAGGCTCCATCATATCCTTGGTCTCTTAAATTTTCGAGTTTTAAACCAAGATAGCCGAGTCTTTCCAAAATTACATTTGCCAATGCTTTCCTTGAGATATCATAAACCTGAACAAATGATAAAAAATCCTCTATTAAAGTAAAAGGAGTATCAGCTCCATCACCACAAATCGCATACCTTACACAAAGTGAAAACCGTTCTGTTTGGGAAATATCCGTTGCTTCGTCAGCTAATGCTGAAAAAAATTTGTTTTTATTAATTTCTTCCACTATTTTCCTTTGTATAAGCTGCCGACTAAATGACTGTATGATTTCATTCTGTATCATCGGACTCGTATACAACTGAATTTTTGGACGATAGAAGTAAGTGGTTCTTCAAACCTGGTCACCTCTATTTGCTCGAAACCTAAGAAGGCTTCTAAAATTTTTTTTCAGCTGGAGTTCATAATTCAATACGTCCAGAGTCACTTGAGCCCCTTAATGCAAGACCTTGCTGGCCACATAAACGTATAGTTTCAATTATTGGTACAAGTTTTTCTTTATTTTCCTTCACATTTTTCTTATTTTGAGTGTCCAGTTGTTTGTATATGCTTTCGATTTTTTTCTGAATAAGAGCTTCAATATTATGTTATATATATATATATATATATATATATATATATATATATATATATATATATATATATATATATATATATATATATATATAGTATATATATATATATATATATATATATATATATATATATATATATATATATATATATATATATATATTTGTAGTTTGCTTTCTGCTGAAAAATTTCACTGTCGAAATTTCTTCTCGGGGCTGCAGCCCCTCAGCCTCCCTGCGTGCTGCCTGGGCTTAATGTTCTGGTAGCAAAGTTTCAGTTTGATATAAAATTATTTATACAATAAAACAAAATCAGATATAAAATATATTTTCATTAGTTAATGTTTTACACTAAAAAAAAAAAAAAAAATTAAATCTTTCAAATATTGCTTAATTATTAGAACAGAAATAAAAGTTCTAGAAGGTTAAAAATTATTTTAAATAATAGGAAACAGTATAGAATTATGAAATGTTAATAAATATTATGTAACATCTATACCAAATATATATATATATATATATATATATATATATATATATATATATATAAAATGTATTTTCATTAGTTAGTGCTTTACATTAGGAATCCCAAAAACCAAATTAAGTCTTTTAAAATTTTTCTAAATTATTAGGTCTGTGTTAAAAGTTTTAGAAAATTAAAAATTAGTTTAAGTAATAGGGAACGGTATAAAATTTTTAAATATTTTTAAATGTTTGTCTTTTATTGCCACTATAGTTCATAAAAGATCATTTTTGATAAGGCGCTTATGCCTATAATATATATATATTTATATAAATAAATATATTTTGCGCGGTCTATGTATATTTATATAAATTTATATTATATATATATATATATATATATATATGTCTATATCTATATATATTATGATAAAATATATATATATATATATATATATATATATATATATATATATATATATATATATATATATATATATATATATATATATATATATATATATATATAAATTAATAAAGAGATTTTTCTCAATAAAAGGGATCAAACGATTGGACTTGCGTCGCTGAGTAACAATGACCGGGAGCTTTATCCACTAAGCCATCATATGACATATGATTTGACCGTCCTCGAGTGTGGAAGCAGTGAAAACCAGAGGGGATGCGAAAAAGAGAAGGGTCAGAAGAGAGATTTTTAAAGAAGAAGGAAAGTCTGAAATGATTTATTGGAAGGAAGAACGAAGTCTGAAGAGTCTGCTTAAGAAGTGGTCTGACCATCTTTTCAGAAGAGAGAATGTTTTTGTTTTTATTTGAAGTAACTCTATCTACTTATATGGAAAAAATAATTTTAAGATTCGGGATTTTAAAAAATGCAAAATTTTATACATTTAAATTAATTTTATTTGGAATCTGGGATGGAGGAGCAACAAAAATTTTAACCTCATTTCTTTTGGTAATTATGAATATTAAAAAGAAAATATAATTAAAAAGAAGAAATTTAAAATATTAATTAATTATATTGTAATATAAGAAGAATGGATATTCGAGACAGTCGAAACATATGAAGACTTTCTTTCTTCGCATAGTTCTAGGGCGACAGGGCTAGCAACCCGGTCCTTTATACTTTTTTGCTTGCAGAACTCCTGGACCAGCATTGGAATCTTATGCGCCTAGAAACACGATCTTCTGGAGAGCTCTGGGAGAACGAGTTTTGAGGCCAAATGGAAGAAGGATGCTAGTTCCACTGAAAGGGTGAAACCCTACCTGAGTGTATAGCTCAAGGACTGGCATCAGAAACCATTGCGCCGAGAAATGTTTTTCTAGAGTGCTCTAGGATCAAGAGTTTCTGGGCCAGAAGAAGAAAATGCTGGTCCAACAGACAGGGCGAAAGCCCTACATGGGAGATGGTAAAATATATATATATATATATATATATATATATATATATATAAGAGAAATAGTATATATATATATATATATATATATATATATATATATATATATATATATATATATATATATATATATATATATATATTTTTTTTTTTATTTTTCATACAACCACCTCAACCACTCACGGGCAGAGCCCTATTCAAGGAGGGGGTGTTGCACGCCTCAGAAGTCAACAACTAAAGAAAATCACGCAAATGAGCACAGACGCAGGCTTTGAAGTGGGGGAGATTAAATTCAGCAGGAAACACAGAAGATGGAAGAGAATTCCACAGAACAGATGTGGCAGGAAAGAAGGAAGCACCGCAGCGAACTAGCCTGGAATACCCACATCAACACAAAACTCATGTGCATACACAGCAAGTTCTATGAGGGCGACGTAAAGGTGGAGGTACACGAGTAGCTCCCCCGAGCACCTGCCGCTGCGGCAGCAATAGAAAAGAAGATAAAGCACCAACATCGCGCCGCAAAGATAGAGGGTCAAGGGAACTGGAAAGTACAGAACAGTTTATAAGCCTTTTGGCCTTTTGACTCGACCCCTATCCAAAAGCCGAGTGAAACCAGAGCCCCCCAGCTAAGGAGTGAGCAGCATCTGCTACAAGGGCGGATGAGGCCCCTGTATAGCTGGAGCAACTGAGAAGAGGAAAGTCTCGCAGTCTAAACAGAACTCCTAAGTTTCTTTTGAGGCCGCCCTAGCAAACTGTTGTGATGTGAGGTTTCAAGACATTTTTTTGTTTATGTTAAGGCTCAAGGATGTTTATATTGTCAACAGGGGAGACGACGAGAGAGAACCGTCGAAAGAGATAGGAAAGTTAGAAGGTGTTCTAGAGAGGGAGATTTGTAGAGGAAGTTGAGTTTTTTAAAGAATTGAATTAATGCTGTTCGACGACCCCACCCCGGAAAATTCTAATCCAGACCAAGAGAATAGAATCGAAAGATTAAGACGAGAGGCACTTAGAAGTAAAGAAGGAGCAGAATTGAATCAGTTGAAGAATGAAGGGTCGAGCCATCGGCATATGAGTGGAATAGAGTTAGATGTGCAGGTGAGAAGATCATTAATGAAAAGTAGGAATAAAGTAGAGATAGGACAGAACCCTGAGGAACACCACTACTGACAGAAAAGGAAGAGTTGCCCCATCAATAACAGCCGATATTGAGTGATTTGGAAAGAAAATCCGACATAAGTGTTAAAGAGAAGGAGGAACCCAAAGGAGGGGAGCTAGGAGAGCAGTGACGCGTGCCATATCCGGTCAAAAAATAACAAAACAACAAATGCTTTGATATGTCAAGCGGCCACCACGCAAGTCTCCTTCCGTAGTTCCTAAGGGCGGAAACCATAAATCAGTAAGATAGGTATATCGCCAGTAGACCTCGAGCGCCGAAAGCCTTACTGGCGACGAGAAAGAAGTGAACGAGATCTGCAAAGATGATCGGTAAAACAGAGTTGAGAGAGTTTCAAAGATCTAGATAAAAATACATTAGGCTTGATGGCTAGAAGGCCTCATAGAGCTATTTGGAGCTTCTTCTTCGAATAGGTTGTTGACACAAAAAAGCGTTTTCCTGGGCAACACTGGAGGGAAAGTGTTGCATGAGACATATAAATAGATGAAACGAGGGCGGGATAGCAATAGCACAATTCTCAAAACCGGGAGGAATGCTATCAGGGCCACCCGCCTTCCTAACGTTCGTAGATTTAGGAGCCCATGCACCCGATCGAATGTAATCACAGGCAAAGGCATAGGATACCTGAGAGAAGGAGGAGGATGAGAACGCCAGAATCGTTCAGTTGAGTTAGAGGAAAACAAGAGGCCAAAAAGATTGGCCTTTTCAGTTGAGAATTAGCAACAGAACCATCAGAGCGAGTAAGAGGAGGAAAGGGAAATTTACAGAAGTTGTTAGAGATAGAGATGTTTTTGGCGTCAGAAAGATTTGTCAGTAGGAGAACCAAGGAGGTTAGCGCACTTTCGTTTGAAGAGAGCCCGCTTTGCTCGTCGAAGAGTATCCCTGCAACGATTTCTAGCTGAATGAAAATTAGCGAGTGATAGGAGAAGAATTTTTCCACTCCCGATACGCACTGTCTCTAGCCTGAATGGCCTGAGAACAAGCACGATCGAACCATGGATTATGAGGAGAGAAAGATTTAGTCGAAGAAGGAATGAACCTGCTCATCCCATCAACGATTACAGCTCCCCCCTTATCGGTAGAAGACGAAGCGTCACCAGAAAAGCAGTCATTCCAATTATAGTTAGCGTAGAAGCAACGCAAGGGCCCCCAATCGGCCCGATCAAAGTGCCAGAAAACGTAGGGCAGGATGGAGCTGTTGAGAGAAAGTATTAAAATTAAGAGATATAAGGTTGTGGTCAGATTTACCAATAGAGCGAAGGTGGTGTATTTATAGAGAGAAGGACTTTGTGGTGAAACATAGGTCAAGTGAAGCGGCGCACGAAAACGCGAAGCGTTTCACGATAACAGCCGGAACCAGCGCCACCG
>JABUQX010114272.1:0-13587 GCA_015478945.1 Trachelipus rathkii | reverse complement strand
ATATATATATATATATATATATATATATATATAGTTCCCCTTCTTTTCTCCTCTTCTCAAGATTTCTTATTCCCCTACTAAAGTGTACCACACCAATCTATCTGACTCAAATTCAGTGTTTAGAGTCTCTTTCAAGGCTTACATTCGTTATCATGTTCGAAGTAAATAGGTTTAAACCTAGTGAGGTTAGGGAGAAAATAATAGAATTTACCTTATAAATTCTATTAGGTCCCCATAGCTTCGCCAAGTTTAACCTTGATTGATGATACCTTCGAACATTATGACGAATTTCATCAAAAACTATCAATTCTATATCGATATATATTCATTCATATTTATTTTCCCCAAAAACATCATCTTCCTAAAAGAAGAAGAAGAATAATCTCCAAATTCCAAATCTGATCCCTCATTATCTCCCTCTTTCCCTCCCCAGTCACACACACACACACACACACAAAAAAAAAAAAAAAAATCACGCATAAAATTACCACTCTTAAAATACATCAATCTGGATCTCTTATTCAAATTAATAGCATAACTTCCGCATAATAATAATAATAATAATAATAATAATAATAATAATAATAATAATAATAATAATAACCAATTTCATTTTAATTGTTAAAATAAAAAGGACTGACGGACTGAATATATAAATGCACAAGCATATATATATATATATATATATATATATATATATATATATATATATATATATATATATATATATATATATATATATATATATATATATATATATATATATATATATATATAAAATATTTTTTTATATAATATATATATATAGATATAGTAACATAAATAAATAAGAATAATAATAATAATAATAATAATAATAATAATAATAATAATAATAATAATAATAATAATAATAATAATAATAATAATAATAAAATTATAATTATAAAATTATATAAATATCATCCGTGCACCAAAGTCCAGTAATAATATTAGTGTTGGTTTTTTTTATAATATATATATATATATATTATATATATATATATATATATAAATGTATATAAATAGACATATACTATATACATATATATATATATATATATATATATATATATATATATATATATATATTAGGAGTAGTAGGTCTACGGATTTCGTAGGTAGTATCCTTGAAATCGAGCTGGGAAATGACTTTCACTTTCACTTTTTCTGCGTATATATATCTACCCGGGTAAGGTTTGCGTGCGAGACGGAAAATAAAAAATAATTAAAAATAATAGATTAATAAATAAATAAATAAATAAATAAGGGTGGATCGAAATATTTAAGGTATCATTGCCTAGGTTATTTTTTATTTTTTTAAATTTTTTTATTTGTTAATTATGTATGTATAATTCTTGTTCAAAGCGTTGATACAGCCCCGCAGTGGTCCCGCACCGCACAGCACCGCATCGTACCAAGCACTGGATAGAGTTTGAGACATGGCATCTCTCTCAAACTTGACACCCCGTTTATGGGTGACGTAACCTCGTCGCAGACGAGGTTACGTGGCCGTTCACCCTCTGTAGGGAGTGCTGGCCCCTCTAAGTAGGAAATGATCGTAGAAGGCTGAAACTTGGTATACACCCTTCAAATAAGGTAACCTCGCTGCAGCAGAAGTTAAATGACCGTGCACCCCACCCAACTTTTATTTATTTTTTGTTTTATTTGTTTAAACCATTTTGTTTTTACTAAAATTTTTATGCTTTTCATGTTTACAACTGTAAAAATTTGCATTTTTACATACCATAAAGCAGTAAATCAGTAAATCAGTAAATCAAACCACCCACCCTACCCTCCCCACCCCACCTGTGATCTATTGATCTATTGATTCGTCATATTTTGTATAACATAACACAAAACTTTTATTCTTTTTATGTTTATAACGTAAAAAATTTACATTTTTACACATCCTAAAGAAGTAAATCAGTAAATCAAACCACCCACCCTACCCTCCCCACCCATCCGTAATCTATTGATCTATTGGTTCAAGTCATATTTTGTATAACATAACACAAATTTTTATTCTTTTTATGCTTATAACGTAAAAAAAATTACATTTTTACACACCCTAAAGCGGTAAATCAGCAAATCCGTAAATCAAACCACCCACCCTACCCTCCCCACCCCATCCGTGATCTATTGATCTACTGATTCATGTCATATTTTGTATAACATAAAACTTTTATTCTTTTTATATTTATAACGTAAAAAATTTACATTTTTACACACCCTAAAGCAGTAAATCAGTAAATCAGTAAGCCAAAACACCCACCCTACCCTCCCCAACCCTCCATGATCTATTGATCTATTGATTCGTCATATTTTGTATAACATAACACAAAACATTTATTATTTTTATGTTTATAACGTAAAAAGTTTGCGTTTTTACATACCCTAAAGCAATAAATCAGTAAATCAAACCACCCTCCCATCCCCTCCCCTCCTCCCCTCCACCCACCTTATCATCATCTATTGATCTATTGTTTCAAGTCACATTTCGAGTATCATTTTGGATAAACATAGCAAAAAAAAACAAGTTCTTTATACACTAATCAACGAATATATGCTAACGTAACTAAGTTTTCACATTAATAAAGCTAACATAACATCACCTGAACTAATAATATAATGTACAACAACAAACCTAGCACCCTTTAAGCCCGAATAAACTGCTAACATTAAAAAAGTTCCATACTTAACAACAGTAAAGTAACGAACAAAGCATACAAAAATGTAACCTATTCACACTTTGTCGAGCATATCTCTAACATTTCAATGTTAATTTTACATTAACATGGTAATATTTAACAACAATGCTTTTTTACATTAACATGGTAATATTTAACAAAAAATTTACCATAACCTTACCTAACTATCATAATACCTAACGGATAAATGCAAACATAGTAAAGTTTTATTCTCTGTAAACCTAAACTATGAACATAACATACTTAACACACAACAGCCAGACGAATAAACAGCTATCATTAAAAACTTAAACAATAAAGCGAACATAGGGGAAATAAAACAAGTTTTCATTTTTATAACATAATTTTCACTGAAAAGAGCGTTATATAAATACATAAAAACATATGTTTATTTTAAATTTATTAATTCATCTAAGCAGGGAGACATAGGATTCAACATAAATTGAGCAAATTCTATATATCTCTCCAGAGATTCAACTCCCTTTGAAAGGATGTAAGTATAAATGCATTCTGCAGCACTAAACCATTTTTCTGCATATTTTGGTTCATCAGCACTCATTCTCTCATGCCAGAGAGAAGTAAACTTATCCATGTTGCTAGTTATTAGCATACTCCTGTATACCCCATTATACGGTTAACCACATGTTTCATTGTAAATAACAGTAGATTACTCTATGAGCTATATGTATTAAGTCCTCAAGTATGTCAAAATCGTCAATATGCGATGTTAATTCGTTTTCATTTTAATCAAAGCTGTAATATTTTCAGATGTTCGAACGGTGAACCCTATACATGTACGCCAGAATGTGGCATTATCGAGGGGCTTCCAATAGAGGCATACATCAAGGCTTTTAATATTGTCACACGACGAGAAAACAACATCTATTCTATTAGAACCTATCACACTGTCTCCACAGCTAGATATTTCACTAAGAGTCGATGCATCAGATGACACACACTTATCCTTTACCCATGCTCCTGTGATATCAATAATCTTGATGAATTCTTCAACAGAAATGAATAAGGGTCTATTATTTGCACCTCCGGCTGAAATACATGCAATGTATCGGGCTCCATCCGGTTTACGAATAAATATAAATGACTAATCGTTGGGAATAACGAAGGTCCTCGTAAAGATATCGACAACAAGCGTAGAGGTAGGGTGAGATGTCATCGTACCAGCACAGCGAAAAATGTCCTACTGATGAAACTCGAGTGTATAAACAATCCCCAAATGTAATGAGGTTCTTTCTTTCAACCAATCAGAAGAAAGTAAACAAGAATATGACGTACGAACGAACTATATCAGTTCAAAAGTGCATTTAATCAGCCAAACAACAATAACAATAAACATGTTTACTATGGTAATATGTGTATATAAAAGAGACCTATACAGCCAAATTGACGTGAAACGAGCTTAGACAAAAAAAAGTAATAATAATAATAATAATAATAATAATAATAATAATAATAATAATAATAATAATAATAATAATAATAATAATAATAATAATAATAATTGTGACAGGATATATATATATATATATATATATATATATATATATATATATATATATATATATATATATATATATATATATATATATATATATATATATATATATATATATATATATATTCACCACATACATATCGTTTTTACGAGGACTTAAGATTTAAAAGCACTAAGTCTTTACACAAAAACCAGTCATTTTCATCGTTATACCTAAGATATTTTTTTCACTTCCTCGATACCATCACGGAGTACATATGTAAAAAGTTCACGTTCAGACGCTAAAATTTGTTGTAATACGAAGGACATGCTGAGTAAAAACTTTACTTGAATTAATGTCAATCCCCTTATTTGTTTATATTCCTCCTTATATTTAGCGTGTCATTCGCAGCCGCCCCACTCTATTCACCTTATATATATATATATATATATATATATATATATATATTTATATATATATATATGTATATATATATATATATATATATATATATATATATATATATATATATATATATATATATATATATATATATATATATAATAATATTTTTTTTATAATTTAATAAGAAAGGCAAAACTACAGTTGATCTTTATAAAATGCTTCATTTTTACAAAATTATCAGTTGAGTTGGGTGTGTTCAAAGGCGTGCAACACCCCATCCTTGAATAGGGCTTTGCCCGTGAGTGGTGGTGACAACAGTAAATATATATATATATATATATATATATATATATATATATATTTATATATATATATATATATTTATATATATATATATATATATATATAATAATAATAATAATAATAATAATAATAATAATAATAATAATAATAATAATACTTGTTAAAATTAAATAAATATATTTTAATTATTGAAGAAAAATTAAGTTTGTTTTGCGAAGGAGTGAAGTGCAATTTCTCAACGCTATCTAGTTTTTTGCTTCTAATTTCATTTGCAATGTAAATATTGAAGGAATTATTCTTCTGTTTAGCAAATCGGAAGACCACACCCTCCGTACTGACACTATCTATCTATTTTAACATTGTTTTCATAAGAATTGTAAATACATATTTCCTTCTTCTAAATGCAGTCGTTTCTTATTGGATAAATTTTGTAGTCACGTTTACCTTCCATTACGTAAAACCTCATGCAGAGCGTCTATGACACTTTTTTTCCCTATTCTTTCATGAGGTCATGATGTGTTGGTTCTGTTGGTAATACTGAGCTGCTAATGTTAAAGTTGTGTTAGTTTTGTAATTCGTTCATGCAAGCAAGTTATTTATTTACATGTTGTCTGTGCAATTAATATTTTTAATCTATTTTTGTAGTGTTTTATTGTGTTAAAATAATATTTTGGTGATATTTCATTAATAAGTTGTAAGTAGTTTGGTTTAATATTATTTATTTTTCAATAAATAATATTAATCGTTTTGTAAATTGTAACGAAGTGATTGTGTGCGTAATATTGGATGTACGTATACATAGCAGACGCTTTTTACCTGCACATGTGTTTGAAATCGGAATATCACAGGTATTTTATTTAAATATAAAGTATTTATTACAAATATATTTTGGTACATAATTTTTATTAAATATAAAGAATCAAGTTTTTATTCAGTGATTTATTTATTTAATAATATAATCAAGTTTAGATTTATTTTCGTTTTCTATTTGATCTTGCATCCTCAATGTAATATTGGATAGAAAACGGGCTTGCAATAAACAGCTGATATTTTCTTGTGCACATCAACGAATCGGCAGATTTACTTTTGTTTAAAAAAATTTTAGTGTAAATTTAAAGTCTATCAGGTAAAACTAAAGCTCTATATATTTACAGTATATTTTAATAATTTTATTTTTTTCTATATATTTTATTCAATATAATATATATATAATATAATATATATATATATATATATATATATATATACTATATATATAATATATATATATATATATATAATATATATAATATATATATAGGGTAAATTATATCCTCCTTTGAATATTTCATTTTTACTTGAGTGTAGTAAGTTATTTATTTATTTTTTCTATTAAAGTATTTAATTTTTCACGCTTATCAATTTGATACCAGTCTATATTTCATTGCATTTCGTTATTTAATTATTGATTAAATATATGAGAATATTTGATGACATATTGCTCAAGATTTGAGAGTCTTCAGGTAGCAGGTACTATCGATAAACTCCACTGTCATTCATCGACTCCTGATAATAAAACGAACCCGCCGTCTATAATAATATTTTATGCATCATCTGAGCATTTAAGTGGTAAGTCAAATATTATATTACAAAGAGTTATTAAATTGTAACAGGCTGCTGACTTCTACATTCTGGTTTTAATACTACTATTATTATTGAAGACGAAACTTCAGCGTTATTTTGACAATTGCTATTCAAGGGGGCCTGGCCAAGAAATGAACATGAACATTGTCATTAATAACCAATCTTACAATCAGCTTGGTAAATAGATTCTAACCACTGCTCTCTAAGCTGGCGAATAAATTTATGTACATCTATAGAGGTTAAGAACTGATCAATAATATTTGCATAATCGACAGCTAACGTTTTTTTAAAGGTATAATATTCCTGAAACAGCATATAATGAGCCACAGTGACATAATTATCCAGCATTTCCGTTTTCTTTAACTGATTTATTATTATTTTACGAACATGAGACATATATTTTATTTGGTGTGTGCCTGTAATATAGATTCCATAGGGTGTAGGTTTAAATATCCCTGTATCTTTACATCTTTGAAATACTCTAACATCTATACTATCCGTACCTTGACATTGAGAAAATGTCAGAATAAGTCGTTTAACAGCTTCTTCTTCAACGCCACTGATAACCAGCGCCCAACAGTAAACTGTTATATTGCGGGACTTAAAGTATTCATTAGACCAACCTTCAGCATGTTGACACACACAAAGTAATTCATCCGAAGTCATAAAAACGCGTTTATTATAACCATAGTAATCACTGCATCTAAAATATTCAAATCCATCGGGCATTCTTCTATATAAGAAGGATACATCACTTTTCGAGATATTGATTTCCCATTGTACAATGTCCCGTATAGAGGTATATTTATCAAGACGAACCATGCTAGCAGTAGGTATATGTACCATGCTAAATAAGAACACACTTTTACGACAGAGCACAACCTCCTAAAGCTTTCAAATCCACAACGATTATGAAGCTAAAATAAGTCTCAGGAGAAAAGAAAATATAAAATTTCGGGACCAAAAACAAACCTAAGAGATAAATAATATTTTATATATTCAAGAAAGATACAACACATTCATGTTAATACAAAAGCTAACAAGAAGGCTAAACCTGTTTACATTTGTACTCTCACCTTAGCTTACGAGCAAATTCGTTTATGTTTGTATTGTATTTCGTGTTTTCATTCAAGCTATTTTTACATATGCGTATTAGTAATATTTAAGAAAAACTTAATTTTTATATCTTAACCTAACTACCGCTCTAATAAACTAATAAATGGTAATTTGAACTAAGAACATAACTTACCTAACTTAAGAGTAAACAGTTTTTATTAACAAAGTTCTTTGCTTATCAACTGTAAGTAACTAACATTGTCCATAAAACTTAACCTATCCCCTTTCGAAACATTACGCAATACCATCGAATCGTGTTTACCACATGGGTAATATAACAAACTTATTAAAAACATTTTATGTTTTTACTAAAGCCTTTGCAACATTAACAAAGTACACTGATTAATACCAGTAAAGTAACTACCACTGCCTCACTAAACGTAACCTACACCCTTACACCCCCACAAAGAACCTAACTATCATACTTACCAAGGTTTGACGCTATATGACACAGATGTATAGTTAGGCTTACACGGTAGGCTTATCATTAGGGTTACTTTCATGTTTATACAAAAGCTTTCACGAAGGCGACCCTCATCAACATAATCTCAATCTTTACTATACATAACCGAACAATTTTCAGAAACGAGTCCCAATACTTGGAGATCACCTCAAGAGAGAGGTATGAAGACCCATCTCGGGATACATCGATGGGAGGGAGTAAGCGGATACATAAGGGCACAGCCCTTTGTTAGGGTGTAAGAGACATATTTGACGGAAATAATTAGAGTTATGTACTTCTTTGACACGTTCATGTAACTTTGCTTTAGTTAAATTTGATATTTAATGTAAATTTGAAAAATATCTTGTCTTTAATAGGCTGTACACATTGTTAATTTAAGCATTCATTCGTAGTTCAGGGTGTTTAGATATGTTAGGTTATACTAGCTTTGTTAGAAAATGATAAGTTTTGTAAGATATTACTGTGTTAGCTAATGATGATGTGTTAGGAACGTTGGCTTAGGTTAAGATTTTGCTGAATAATGTTAGGATTGACAGAGAATTTTGCTAATGTCTACGTTTATTCATAGTTCAAAATGATGTTATATTTGATATGCTAGGCACTTTGATGAAGGTAGTATCAGTTCATAGTTCAAGATGCTGGTATCTTTGATAGGTTGGACACTTTGTTAAGGGATTTTGTTATATAATACTGCTTTAGCTGCTGATGATATGTTGTAAAAAGTGGGGGTAGATTGAGTTTTGTATGCACTGTTACCTACTTTACCCTTGATAAGCAGGGAACTTTGTGAATGTTAGCAGCTTATTCATACGTGAGGTATGTTAGGTTTGTCGTTGTGCATTATATTATTAGCTCAGGTTATGATATGTTAGCTTTATTGATGTGAAAACTTTGTTACATTACATATATTCGGCGGTCAGTATGATAATTAGGTAAGATTATGAGTTCTTGTACATTATATTCTTAGTTTAGGTTATGATATGTTAGCTTTATTGATGTGAAAACTTTGTTAAGTTAGCATTTATTCGCTGACCCGTATGATAGTTAAGTAAGATTATGATAAATTTTTGTTAAATATCACTATGTTAATGAAAAATTAACATTGCTATGGTAGAGATATCCTTGAAAAAGTGTAATTAGGTTACGTTCTGTATGGAATGATAGTTACTTTACTGTTGTTAAGTATGAAACTTTGTTAATGTTAACAGTTTGTTCGTGCTTAAGGTATGTTAGGTTGTGTCGTTGTACATTATATTCTTTAGTTCGTGATGATATGTAGGCGTGATTGATGCTGAAACTTTTACGTTAGCAATATATTCGTTGGTCAGTATTATAATAATAACTTATTTTTGTTATGTTTATTAAAGTGATACTCGAAATATGACTTGAATCAATAGATCAATCGATCATGGATGGGTGGGAGGGGAGGGAGGGTGGGGTGGCTAAAGAGTTGATGGTCTGATTTTACTGATTTACTGCTTTAGGATCAGTAAACTATTACACTTTACTATGATATTTTATTCTAAGCGTTTGGATAAAATAGTGTTATGTTTGCAGTTATTCGTTGGGATTGTGATAGTTAGGTAAGGTTATGATATATTTTGTTAAAAAATATGTACTTTATTTATTGTAAAAAACTTTGTTACGTTAGCATAGGTTCGTTTTTCGAATAAATGTGACCTTATCATGATCGATTAGATCAATAAGATCATGATGGGGCGGGAAGGTGCAGGGTGTGGGATGGGTGGTTTGTATTTACTGATTTACTGCCTTTCGGTTGTTTTTTTTTTTTTTTTTTTTTTTTTTTTTTTTTTTTTTTTTTTTTATTACAGTTGTCACCACCACTCCACGGGCAGAGCCCTATTCAGGGAGGGGGTGTTCACGCTAAAATTCATCCGCTAGTGTAAATTACGCAGATGAGCACAGTTGCTGGTTTTAAAGTGAGGGAGATTAAATCAGCAGGAAACACAGGAGATGGAAAAGAATTCCACAAAAACAGAGGTGCAGGAAAGAAGGAAGCACGCAGCGAACTAGCCTGAGTACCAATAATCTACAGAAAAACTCGTCGCAGACACAGCACCCCTTGTCTACGAGTGCGTCGTAAAGGTGGTGATTACGCGAGTAGTAAGTTCCCTAGAACACCTGCGGTGGTGGTACCTATAGAAGAAATAAAGCACCAATTCGCGCCGCAAAGATAGAGAGTCCAAGTGAACTGGAAAGTAGAGAATAAATTAAATTACTTTTCGCTTTTGACTCGACCCCTTCCAGAGAACCGGGCAAAACTGAGCTCAATAGATATGAGAACAGTACTCCATACAAGGGGCGATAAGCACCTTGTATAGCTGGAGTAAACTGAGAAGAGGAAAAAAAAGTCTCGCAGTCTTAAACAGAACTCCCAGTTTTTGAGCCGGCCCTAGCAACCGTTGTGATGTGAGGTTTCCAAGAATTTTTTGTTTATGTTAAGGCCAAGGATGTTTATATTGTCGAAAGCAGGAGAGACGAGAGAGCCGTCAAAGAGAATAGGAAAGTTAGAATGTGTTTTAAAGAGTGAGATTTGTAGGAGGTGAGTTTTTAAAGAATTGAAATTTCACAAGGTTTGAGACGACCCCAATCGGAAATTTCTATCCAGATCAGCGAGAATAGAATCGAAAGATTAAGACGAGAACCAACTCTAAAAGCGAAGGAGGGCAGTATCTGAAATGAGTAGAGAATGGATCGTCTAGTAATCGGCATATTGAGTGGATAGAGTTAGATGGTGCAGGTGAGAAGATCATTATGAAAAAGTAAGAATAAAGTAGAAAATAAGACAGAACCCTGAGAACAGGACTATGACAGAAAAAAGAAGTCGCCTCCATCAACCACAGCGATATTGAGCGACTTGAAAAACTAGACATAAATGAGCAAAGAGAAGAGGAACCCAAAGGAGGGGAGCTGCTTGGAGAGCAGTGAGCGTGCCATACCCGCTCAAATGCTTTGGATATGTCAAGCGCCACCACGCAAGTCTCCCCGTAGTTTCTAAGCACGGAAAACCATAAATAGGTTAAATAGGAAAGTATATCACCAGTAGACCTCGACGCGAAAGCCGTACTGGCGATCGGAAGAGAGAATGAGATTCCAGATGGTCTTAAGAAGTGAGAGTTGAGAGGGTTTCAAGAATCTTAGATAGAATACATGTGAAGACTATAGGGCGATAGTTAGAAGATCAGAGCGGCTTCCTTTTTTCGGAATAGGTTGGAATGTGCGTGCTTCAACACTTAGGGAAAGTGTTAGTATTCAGACATAGAGAATATAGTTGAACGAGGGGAGGGGCCAGCTCGAAGCACCACTCCTTCAAAAAAGCACGCTCCCTCAAATTCCAGGCCACCCGCCTTCTAACGTTCATAGATCTCAGGAAGCCATGCACCCGATCAAATGATCAAATGTAATCACAGGTACCTGAGAGAAGGTGAGGAGGAGAATGCCAGAATCGTCAGGGTTGAGTTAGAGGAAAATTAGGAGGCGAAGATAGATGTGACCTTTTCAGTGAAGAGTGGCAACAAGCTCAGATCGAATAAGAGAGGAAAGGCAGATTTACAGAAGTCGTTATGATGTGTTTGGCCAAGAGGCCAGAAAGATTTGTCAGTAGAGAACCAAGGAGGTTAGCACACTTCGTTTGATGAAAGCCCGCCTTGCTCGTTTCAATGAGTATCCCTGCAACGATTTCTAGCTGACGAAAATTGGCAAGGATAAGACAGCGTCATAGTGTTATCATAGAAACCGTATGCGACAGTCGGAGTGCTTCATAATATAAACAGGCCACATCGAACATGATTATGAGGAGAGAAAGATTTAGTCGAAGAAGGGAATGAACCTGCTCATCCCGGTCAAACGATTACAGCTCCCACCTTAGTGCAGAAGCCGAAGCGTCTCAGAGTGAAAGAGGTCATGCCAAATATAGTTAGCGTAGAAGCGACCGATCAAAGTGCCAGAAACCCCGATTCAAGCTGCCAGAAAAAAAACGCATACGCAGGAGGAGCTGTTGGAGAGAAAGTATTAAAGTTAAGAGATATAAGGTGTTGGTCAGATTTACCAATAGGCAGCGAAGGTAGTGTATTTATAGAGAGAAGGACTGTGGTGAAAACATAGCGTCAAGTGTATTCAAGAATTGGTTGGACGATCCGGAAGTGTGTAGGTTTCTTGATTAGTTGCCCTCCAGATCGTTGAGAATGCTGAATTATTCGGCCTCCTCCCCATTAAAATCAGTATGAGAGGATCCCAACCATTCAGTGTTGTTACGTTAAAATCCCTTAAATAGAGGACCTCAGTATTTAGATTGAGAAGATATAACAGGCTCGTGAGAGGTAGTAAGATATTCAAGAAAAGAGTGAAAATCTGTTCTGTTTAGGAGAAACAAGTAAGCAGAAGCACAAGATTCATTGTAGTAGAAGGAGAAAGATTTAAGCCACAGAGCATTGAAGTTAGAGATCGCAGATTTCACGAGACTGTTACAGAGTATTAATTTTACATAGGCACACACTCACTCTTCAGACGAAATTATGAAAATAAGGTTATAGTTAGATACAATTAAACGAGTTTAGAGGCGGAATTCTTAGCCAAATCTGAGTCTCAGACAAGAGCAAAAGGTTAGGCTTTTAGAGTTAGATAGCTGATATTCCACAGAGGGCAAAGTTAGATTTTTAAGGCGCGGATTGTGTTAAAGTTAATAGGAAGCCCGCGCCTATGCAAATCGCCATTTTCACACACACACACATACACACACACACACACACACAACACACACACACACACACTCCACACATACAAATAAGAACAATAAACAAAAAACAGACTAAAACAAAAGAAAAATCGCGATAAAAAGAAATGCCAAAAAAATGTTACAAATAAAATTTAAGCACTAAAATTAATTAAATAAAAATATACTACTACATACTAAAATAACAAAACTTAAACCTAAACAACTTTACTACACTTACTAAAATTTATTAAAACCTACAACTAAAAGAAAAAAAAATGAAAAAACTAAATCCTAACTTAAAAAAATTTAAGAACTAAAATTAATTAAATAAAAAATATACTACTATTACTGTTAAAATAAAACAAACCTAAACAGCTTTACTACACTTCCTAAAATATAAAAACCTACAAAAGAAAAAAATGAAAAAAATTAAACTAAAACTTATCTTTTAAAACTCCAAACTTCAAACCTCGCCGAAACGAATAAATGATTAATTTCACCTTAATATAATTTAACAAAACTTTCAATTAAAACAAAATGAGATTTCAAAAAAACACACACATTTTCACTAAACACAGAACATAATTACAATAATAACAATAACGCCAAAAAAAAAAAAAAAAAACAAAAAAAAACAAGTTTTAAAGAGATAAAAGGTAGTTTAACAAAAATTATTCTCAGAATAAAACAAAAAATAAATAAAAATTTTGCTTTAGCGAT
>JABUQX010114271.1:15000-31223 GCA_015478945.1 Trachelipus rathkii | reverse complement strand
CCTGTAGTCATACATGAAAAATACTACACCCCAGGGTTCCACGGGACTGCGGATGACCCTCATCTGGCATCCCTCAATCAATATAAGGTTCATCTCTTGACCCAGGTGGGCACAACATACCCCTTCACACAAAACTCCCGCCATCACTCCTATATTACATCACACTTTCATCTCGCCCTCTGCAAAACCACATTCCTCTCCTTCAAACATTCGTTACTGACACAAGCACTTTTTCTCGTCTCCCAACTGATCGATTCCCAGCACTTCACCACTATATATCCGTTTAAGGCAACTGTAATATCAATTGCATTTGCCTTTTCCTTTTTATTTGCCAATAATATGTAGCTTTTTTTATTTCAAAGTTTTAAATTTTTCTTTTACTCTTAAGATAAATTTCAACTTCTCGTATTTTTTCGTCTTATTTTAGTTATTCATATTTTTTTGATATTCATCCTAATCTTTTAACTGCAACCCATTTCACTTTATTGATTTTTGTCATCTATGAAACGCGATTGCGTAAAGACATTGCAAGCACCTCTTCATTATAACTTCTTAATTCTAGACCATAGGATTAACACTAATATCACAATTAAACAGGTAACAACGATGACCTATCTAACGTAAAGACCCTAGCGACTCAAGACTTAGTCTCTTTACATCCACCAAGGTTTTATTTCAAGAGCCACCTTCCTGCCATTTACACCTTTCCTACTACAATCATAAATTGATACGTTCCCTTTTCATCCCAACATATATCCTAAATATTTCAACTCAAACAACTTGTTCCAGTTGCTACCATCCAACATAACTCACAACGACGGACTGTCCTCACTCAACAACCATAACCTTACCACTCTTAACTACATTTACTTTCAAACCCCTCTTTACAAACGCCTGACCAAATTCCTCTACCAACTCTCAAGACTTCTCCTCAATTGCCATAAAGCCAAATGGCATCCGCATATAATATTATGAGGTTACCACAATCCACTCCTCTTCATCGTCCCATCGTTCTAACACCTCCCTGCCACCCCCGGCGCCTCACCCTAAATCTTTAATAGCTCATCCATAATACATAATTGAATAAATCAAGAAGCATAACACATTCCTGCCTCCCCGCTGTTAATATTAAACAATGCACCTTTACAATCCATTGATATTACACACGCATTCACAATCGTCATACATCTTTTTTTCCATTCATAAGCCTAACCACCAACACTTTATATCACTAACACCTGCCCATAGAGCTTCCCTTATTAATAATATCATACGCCTGTGGCAAAAATCCATATAAACCTAAATACAATTTAATTATTATTCTCTCTCAAAGTGAGTTGTAATTTGATCTTACAAGGATTGATCCTCCAATCCCCTACCACCCCTAAATCACCTTTCTTCACCAATCAGTCCCTGCAGTCACTCGATGCACGTCCTTTGACGCCAAATGGCAGTATATATTTTTCACCCTACAGCACGTCATAAAAATTCCCCTATAAATTCCTCAAGTTACCTTATCCCCTTAACCTTATATAAGGGAGCGTACTATGTACGCTCCCTCCAATCCCTTAGAACTATATCCTTCCATAAATGATTTGTTTACACACTTCCAAATCCACTCAATCACCATTTCGCCTCCGTGTTTGATCATTTAACCAGTAATTTCATCTATAGCCTGCCGATTTACCATTCTCAGCTTTCTCACTCTACCCATTAACCTCCTCCTTACTAATGATCCTGTCCTCCCCAATACCTATTCCTTCTTGACATCAATCACACACATTTTCAACTAATTACCTCTTCATTACTGAGCCAGTAGTAGATACCCATTCCGTTCAAAATGAACTTTGACATACCTACCTGAGCTATACCGCCCCTTGCCACCTACCCTGAAGCGCATAACGACCTGACCTTGACCCTCCTGGCCTTTTGGCCTTGACCTTGCTGGACCTGACCTTGACTGACCTTGACCTTGCCTGCCTGACCTTGATTTGACCTTGACCCTTTTTTGACCTTACCTTTTTTTGACCTTGGCTTTTGATCCTTGGCCTTTTTTGAACCTTGACTTTTTTTTACGCTTGACCTGGACTGACCTTGACCTTTTTTGGCCTTGACCTTTTTGGCTTGACCTTTTTTGACCTTTGGACCCTTTTTTGAGCCCAAATTTTCTACTTGGCCTTTGACCTTTTTGGGACTTTACCTTTTTTTTCGACCAACCCTCTTTGGTCTTGCATGGGTCAATTTTGGCCCACAGTAATTTTTGGCCCTATTTTTTTAGAACCCTAATTTTTTGGCAAACCCTAATTTTGGCAACCCTAATTTTTGGCAACCCTTCGAAGAAGGGTTGCGCCAAGCGGTTGCTTACGCAACCGTTGTACGTATTGCCCCCTATTTTGCGCCCCTATTTTTCGCCATGGGTCGATTTTTTTGCCACGGTAAATATTTTGGCTACCTTCTGATTCTTCCGTGGTCATTTTTGGCCCACGTTAATGTTTTGGTTACCCTTTGGGTCTTCCATGGGTCAATTTGGCCCACGGTAATTTTTGCCCTAACCTAGCCTACACTCAACAAGCCTACACATAGCCTAACACCCAGCGCTCCACAATACCTGCACCCAGCTCCCAGCCTACACTAGCCATCACCTAGCCTCCAACATAGCCTACACCCAGCCTCCACATAGCCTACACACAGCCTACACCCAGCCTGACATACATAAACCTAGCCTAACCTAACTAACCTAATATCATAACCTAAACCTAACCTAACCAACCTAAACCTAACCTAACATAACCCTAACCTAGCCTACACCTACACCTAAGCCTCCACCCAATCCTTCACCTAGCGTACTCCTATACCTAGCCTACACGTCCCCTCAACTGTTGTATTTTAACCTTTTTTGACACAATGATATTCAGCCTTGACCCTGGTAATATACCACTGGGTCAAATTTAACCCAACTGCTAACTTGGATGGCTTTAATGGTTCCCAATCACCGTAAGAAGTACCTAGGATGTTCTATTAGTGTTCTATTGAGTATTAGATTGAGTGCCAAGGTGGAGTGGCCAGGTGAGTGCCCAAGTGAGTGACAATGAGTTGCCAATGAGTCCAAAGTGAGGTGCCAATGATGCCAAGTGAGTGCACATAGTGGCCAAGTGAGTGCCACATAGTCCAACTGAGTCCACTTTTTTCAAGCCTTTTTCTAGCCTACTCCCTGATCTCCGAATAGCCCTAATATGGTGTCTACCCTAGGTAATAAGGTATGAGGGATCGATTGGTGTATATATATTACAAGCTGCTAGAATACTTCCTACTATGAGTTTAGTATTTTTCTAACACTTATACAACACATTCACTATGACACTTATACACCTATTCACTATATAAGCACTTACACTCCTCATAGACACTTACATTAAATCCATAGACACTTACATAAACCATATACACTTACTATTAAACCATAGACACTTAGCACTTATCACTCACAACACTCGATATTTTCGATAGCTCAACTTTGATGCCTCGCCAGACTTGATTGCCCTGACATTAATGCCTCGCATTAATAGCCTTCAACTTGTGATGCCTCAACTTTGATGCCTCAGCTTTAATGCTCAGCATTGATGGCCGTTCAAAGTTTGTTGGTCTCAAATCTTGATGACTCATCTTTGATGAGTCATCTTTGATACCACACGTTATATTGATGATTATCTTGATGACTGCATCTTTTGTCTACATCTAAGATCTAAAGCTCTCCACAGGGCTCAGCGGTGAGCCCTTCGCCGCAAGATCAGCCAATCCCGCCCCGCAGGTGCGACCCGCCGCGTTTCTGCCGCCGCGTGCGCCGACAGTTGACGCAATATTTCCGCGTACGCGCCCGCCGCGTGCGCCGCAGTGCGCAATATTCCCGCGAACGAAAAATATGATATCAATGTAACTATTCAAAGAATTTCTTTTCAAATATACTATGAGCAGTCATTTTTATTTCATACTTAAACATTTTTATTAACAACATTTTCGCGAACATAAAACTGCAACTCATTACAGACCTATTATTTAACACAATATTTATTACAATTTATTATTTCCTTAATTATTTTTACTTATATTTTTATTAATTTATAAATTTTTAAAAATTGTAATGTAATAAGAAAAACATTACAGATGTTCTATATAATAATACATTTTATTTTTACTACAATTGTCACGAAATTTTACTAAACATCTAAAATTATATCACTGTAAAAGTATAAATCAATGTAAATCAAATAGAGAGTGTTACCTAACACTCTAGGGGGGGATTAGATAATGTCCTTTTGTTTTTACGCTGTTTTTAACTGCTTTTAACTCTGTTTTACTGCTTTAACTTTCCTGCTTTACTGCTTTAACTTTCTGCTTTACTGTATTTGCTATTCTGCTTTACTGCTTTAACTTTCTGCTTTAACTAGTTTTTAACTTTTCTGCTTTAATTTCTCACAACATACAACATAATTTATTACATACATACCTTAAAGCAGTATAATCAGTAAAATACAATTATAGAGGTTTATACCTAACACTAGGGGAATTTAAAGTAATGGCTGTATTGTGTTTATCTGTTTTAACTGAGAGCGGTTAATTTGCTTTTACTGCGTATTAACTCTCGTTTTACTCTGGCTTTAACTATCTGCTTTCTGCTTTACTCTCTGCTTTACTGCTTAGTATGCCCTGCTTCTCTGCTTACTTCTGCCTTACGCTGCGCTTCCAACTCATATACTTTATTAACATTATGTTTTTCTTTAATTTTTTTAACACTTTTTATTTTTATTCTTTTTATTACTTTTTATTTTTAATTTATTTATGTATTTACTTGATTTTTAGTTTTGGTTTTAATTAACTTCTGTTATTCTATTATTTTGAGTCTTTATTGTTACTTTCTATTACTAAATTTTTATTTTGTCTTTAATACTTTTTATTTGTATTCTTTTTATTCTTTCTTATTTATTATAATTCATTTTCAATTCTTATTAATTATTTTTTATTTTTTTTTTGATACAAAGTTTATTCTTTTGTTATTCCTTTTATTTTATTTTTAATTATTTTAACTGTTTATATATTTTATTTTTATTATTTTTATTAATTAATCTATGTTATTTACATTCATGCACCTATTGCTATTATATTCGTACTTAACACAGATTTTACATTACACTCACTCCCGATTTTACTGTACACTCACACACCCACGCATTTACTCACACTCACCACAGATCGTACTTACACTCACGACACAGATTTCACCTTATCATCATCAATACAGATGTTACTTACACGACCCCCGCTTCTGGAATTACTTACACACAACAGATTCCTGACTTACAGTCCACACACAGATCTTACTTAACACACACACACACACACAAGAACACTCACTTTCAGACCTATACAATCACCTCAAAACACTCCGTAATCCCGCGACACGCAAAACCCTCACTCTACACACCGCACCCAGCCACAGCGCCCACATTTATTCTACACATATAGCACACGTAAAGTTATTTAAATCACCTATTGGTCTATAGATTATAAATGTAACGCAGCGCGATCATTATATTACTCACCAATAAAGGATTCTCTAATAATATATACTAATATAAAATTATATTAAAATATATATTGTCATTAAACTCTATATATATAATCACTCTTCATACAATCACATTATGAAACAAAGTGATTTAATTATTAACTGTTATAATTTATTTGTAATATTTTGAGGGTTTTATAATTTTAATAAAAACATAAAAAATTTTTTTTAAGAGATAACTTTTAGTAAAATTTTTAATGAAATTTTATAAAAAAACATATTTTACGTTTACCGTAAAGGCAATAAAATCAGAAAAAACAGTAAAGTCATACCCCTTAGCACTTCTTACACCAAAGACTATGCACCTATTTGTTCTATAATTGACTTATCTGCATAGTTAAATCATTCTTAGTCTGATGTATAAGTATATAAATAACAAAATACTCTTCCAGTCTATTTCTCTGGTCCTCTAACATACAAGTATTTTATTAAAATCGATTCTACATTTTTTATTTAAAAATTCAAACAATTTTAATTCCCCTTACATTTACAATATTCGCCGTCGAGATGTTAACTAAATATTTCAAAGTTTTTTTAAGATAATTTTAGATATTAAGTTTATTATTTATCATATGTACAATTTGACAATCCCAACCCGAAAATAATTACAACAAACAACCCGCACTCGTTACAGAATACGAAACGACCTTCTCTGTAAAATGGGTTGATTACTACTTGTAAAGCCCTATAATTTATGATAATTCGTTGTCACCAAAAGACGTGCGATTTAGGCCTAATTACCTTAGTGAGGGTCAAAATAATATTCTAACTACCTTTTTCTTGGTAAATGTGTGCAATAACTACGTTAGGTCCTAAATTTGTGCTTCTAAAAAATTATTAGTGAGAATAAACTTTAGTCTAGTACTAAAGGCGGATTTTAAGCCTAATACAGGACGTTCCAAAAGGTAATTCCAGTATATACAAGAATTGAGAATATCCAATGTCTATTAATTTTATAATATATTTACAAACTGAAACATGCATGGATGGTCTAAGTATTCTTGATGAGCGTACCAGAAGGAACATGTTTTACCTTCTCTATAGTGAGAGCCAGTGAGTAAATACCTTGATCTCCCATATCCTGACGCACTCGTATGTGATTGGTCGAGAATTATTCTTATGCCGGCTTTTTTGGTTTTAAGGTATAAAAACATGTTTTTTCATATCCTGAGGCCAAGTTTCGTTTATTTAAAACTTTAACATATCAATGTAAATTTTATTTAAGAAGTAAAATAGGTTATTAAACAACTTTACTATAATATTTAAGAAAATTTAATCAATTCAATTATCTACATGTAATTTATATATATATATAATTACGTACTAATTATCACTTATATATAATATATAATATATATATATATAATATATATATTATATATATATATCATATAATATAGTACATAACTATTAAGATAATATAATAACTGATGGATATATATATATATATATATATATGAGAAGTATAGCATTGAAGTGTTGTAGTACTAAAATATAACATTAAATATATACAAACGTGTTAAATATATTTACAATGGTTTATATATAAGTTAACATTAATATATATAGAGGTAAGATATTAATAATATTACACTCTTCCTGGTTTTTTGTTTTTTTATTCAAAATTACTTTAAATACTTTGCAAATATAGCCAATCATTTATATCTATTAATCGAGTGATATAGTTTTCGGTGTCCTCAGTAATCCCCTTCAGTTAACACATATCCTAAAAGATCCCAGGTTCAGGAACATATCAAATATTATTTTACATTCTGGGTCACCTGCATACAATCTTTATCCTGCCATTTGTTTTCTAAGTAGACTATAATGAGATTTATTTTGAGATACAGTAACATAAGGATAGTTAAAGGATGAAATGCGTCGTAGGGATCATCGATTCAGCGGCTTCTTTGAGTAAGATGGCGATATAGATGCCCGGTATAAGTGACACATTTAATGATGAGCTGTGTTTACGTAATTTAGAGTGTTACATATTATGTCTTTCGTCTCAATCCCGCTATAACGCCTAGGCGCTTCAGGTACCTGTATACATGAGAGCTTTCATCTGCGCTAGCGGAGATCCTGAATGCTGTAAAATACACATAATTGATGTTAGAAGGTTTCACAATCGGTTGTTTTTCCAATTCTATTCGTCTGACAACATCCATAAATCTAAACTCAAGCTGGATTCTCATGTTCTCGCGTATGTTTACCTAAAATGATCAGCAGTACCAGCTTGCCTCTATCGCTGGTCTTTCCGTTCCGCACCTAATGATGTTTCCGGCTCCAGTTTCACACAGCTCACGTCCTCCTTCGAGAGGATTTAAAGTATTTCTGTAAGTCCACTGCTTCAGTGTTAGCATTCATCTTCAAAAATCAATTCATCTGTTGCGCACTCACACCAAAAAATAAGCGAAGCTGGGTATGTATATCTGAACAGTGTGGTGTATTGCGTAGGTCACCACACTTGAAGAAAAAATCTGCAAATCCATTCGTAGGCTTAGAATTCTCTCATATAAAAGAATTGAGAAACACACATACCCTATTCCGAGACGGGGATCTGATTTGCCACTTGGATGCAATCACGTATGGAATCGATGACGTGTATATAATGCTACGTATTCAGCTCGGTAACTCGGCGGCCCTGTTAAGGGTGAATCATTGATTATTAACAGCGCGCTGTAGTGAAAAATAGCACAGGGGCGGAACACCTCATCATTCACATCACCCTAAAGAACTATGTGCCCACCGCTTTAAGAGACACAAAAACGAGTATAGAGGATATTTGACATGAGTTTGCATAAACATATACCCTCGACTAATGATCCAAATAAATTATTCATACCTCAATACAGAGAGGTAGGTGCTCAGGTATTCACATGAAAAACAATGCATTTTTTTCACTACCCCATTTTATAACTCAAGCATGCGAGTATAAATAAAATGAATAATTTCTAACACCCAAATGTTCAATCACACTAAACGAGGAACGCTAATTTTATCTATAGATTTAGGAATATCAAGATTACTTACTCTCTGCGTCCACTGGAGCCACGAGAGGAAAGAGTTAAAACCCAATTATTTTTCAATCTCATTACCCGTGTAACCTGATCCAAAGGATCTTAACTCCTGAGAGTCCCAGTCATATTGTCAGTTTGAAATATATATTTACGAGTTTAGAGAGTAGAATACATTTTGCACTTCTCATTCCATATGTGAAGAATAGCAGGTGATAATTATTCCCTATTTAGACCTGGTATTAGGACTTAAAAATTGCCTCTCCTTCAGAACTGATACTAAAGAGGTGTGGTTTCAATCGCTAAATTTAGGACCTAAATTTAGCGAGCACCTGATACGTTAGTTATTGGCAAAACCCACATTCTTACAGAAAAAGGTCAGTTTAAATATATTTTGACCTGGTATTAGGTCCTAAATCGCCCGGGGTACAAAACGGATATCCTAGAATTTAAAAGGAAAGCACCTTATATTAAGCTATATTTTGATGCTATTTTTGAAGTGATTAATTTCCACACAAAGCCTTCTTCATCAAGGTGCGAAGACACGGTCATACCAAGATATACTCTCAAATGTATCTTGTGAGGAGCCGAGAGCTGCTGCCGTCTTAGTAATGGTAGTTGCATCTTTGCTAACTAATACGGGTATGTGTGAGAAATCTATGAATATAATGAGTGAGAACACATTTAGTATATTTATTAAAAATTCAAGAGAAAATTCTCATTATAATAATATTATAATTAGATATTTATATATAATAAAAACTTATTAAAATAATTAATTTAGTTATAACCATCGTGAGGTGAGCCGTGAATATATAATATTAAAGGATATGTAAGTGAATATATTGTATATATATATTTAATATATAAAATAAACTTGAATGATTTTAATAAATAATATATATGATAATATATTATTAAATAGAGTAATAAGCATAGAAATATAGTTAAACTTATTTTATTTGATTTAATTTTAATACTATTATACATCGCTAAATAGATATGATGTATATATGAGAAGAGAGAAGAGAGAGAGAGAAGAGAGAGACGAGTATGAGGAGGAGATCGAGAGATTACAACGGTAAAACATATATCACATACGTATGGTCAAGTAACCAGGGACTTGTCAGTAGAGTGTAAGAAGCGAAAGCAAGAGAGTCCCAGGAGGTTGCGTGACTCATAAGGGGCAACGCTAAGTTGCCCCCGATTGTCACTTAAAGATGTTCCTTTAAGTTAGTGACTTGTAGGCCGGTGGTATATTTTGGTTATCACCCCTGTATCATATATATGTATCTTTAGGCTTTAATCTTTACTAAACTGCAAGGTAGATAGCCATACTCCCTCATGATGAAACTGTGTTGTGAGTCTTTATTATTAAACTACCTTGGTTTTGTTTTGTTAAAAATAATAGCTAGATTCAAATGGTTGTTAATAGACTGTGAGTATCTAGCTAGGTTTTTCTTAAAGAGTAATTTTGAGGATCATCCTCACAATGTCAAGGATTTAAAAGAGAGAGAGAGATGTTATATAAGATTATCTTCAAACCAAGACCATATTATTGCTCTGACGAAACGATGTGTTATATACAGAGTAGAATCTATATTATATGATGGTTAAAGAAACCTTACCATCCAGAATTTGTTAAAATTATTTGTAGGAGTCTAGGTTTTAACTAATCGTTGGGAGTAACGAGTTATCTCCTTGGTCGGGTTTATTTATATTTAGATTCACATATTTAATGACAAGCATGGAGTTTAGCGAAAATGTTACAGTTTGGGGTAATTAACAAACGAGGTTGTTAAAAATTAGATCACCTAGGTTTTTTGGAGTGACAGTGTGATATATGTTAAGTTTTTTATCTAATAGTAGTGGGATATGGTTGATAAAATATCGTACTCACATTGAGAGTTGAGAAACGTGATAACACTGACGCTGCTTTACGGTTTTTTTGTTACAAATATGATTTTGAAATATGTAATCTTGAGTTTTTGAGTATCCCGAGTAATTTTTCTTTATGATGAATATAATTAGCATTATTGAAACGGTTTATATTAATTGAGATATGGAGAGTTGATCAAGCGTGTATGTTAAAATTATTATATATAAAAGGTGCGTTTATATACTATAGGGTAGTTGCTTGTACAGTTCAAGATTAGGAAAATTTTGGTCGAGTGTTATGTGTAAGTTAAAGGTATTAAATGACGAAAACTCTTTATATGTGATTTATCGCATATAGTTAGTAATTTGGTGTGAGAGGTGTTGATATATATAAAAGTTTAATATATATATAATGTCTGGTATATATTATATAGTATATATGTGGGATATATTATGATTAATGATATATAATATATATATATAGTATATAATATTGAAGTGCCTCCCCATGTTTTCGGTTCACGAGCCGCCACTGATACATATATACAATATATATTATATATATATTGAACAAGTATATGTAAGATTATAAGTATATAGTGGAGGTATTATACGTTTAGATTATATAGTATTGTTGGTGGTGTGTGTAGAGTATAAATAATATATCTTAGTTGTTATAATATATATATAGTATATAATAGTATATATTATATATATAATATTTACATATATATACTATTATATAATATAATATATATAGTATATATATATATATATATATATATTATATATATGTATTCTTTGCAATGAATATGTATGGCCATATGTAATTTTTTTGTATACAAGTATTTTTAGAAAAATTATCTTGTATATGTTATAAAGTAAATTTCCATGTTTTATGTGTGTAAATAAATCAAGATCTATACGTTAACATAACCCTTTATAGTTTGATATAGTTGTGTATAAAATATACTGTATGTAGAGTATGTATAGTTTAAATTATCTGTGATGTGTAAAGTGAGTAATAGTAAATAAAAGCGGTCGTTGAGTGGAAGTAATATATATATATGTATATTTGATATAATAAGTTATAATAAATTATAATATATAATATAATTAAGTTATATCTTATTTCAAGGTTGTTGTGAAGTAAATATTAACACCTAATGATATTAATATATATATAAATAATAAACATAATAAAAAATAAATATAATTAAAATATAAAAAGTAATATAATAATAAAATAAATTTAAAAAGTATAAAAAGTAATAATAAAAAATTATTAACAACTCAATAAATAATAATATTAACATAGTATAAGGCTACCTATAATAGTACCATAAATAAGAACAAAAAACTGACATTACATATATATAAAATAAGTATTTAAAAATAATAAATTTAATAATACTCGAAATTATTTTGAATTAATATATATAAATATAGTATAAAAAGTAATAATAAATATATATAAATATTAAAAAAAGACATAATAAATTATTAAATTAAAATATATAACATAAATAATATATAATATAAAAGTATATAATATAATTATATATATATAAAGGACTTAAATAAAAAGAACTAAAAAGAATAAAAAATAGAAGTGATTATATCAAAAATAATAAAGTATAAAACATAATTGTTTCAATATAAATTAATAATATGTAGGTAGGACGAATTGCTCGGTAGATTTGTCAGATTAAATCAGTAAAGCAGATTAGATTATAAAGCAGATCTATTTTGGAAAGCAGAGAGTTAAAGCAGTCAAGCAGCAGATAGTTAAAGCAGTAAAACGAGTTAAAGCAGAAGCAGTAATGCAGATAGTTAAAGCAGTTAAAGCAGTAAAAACAAAGGCATACTAATGCCCTAGGTGTTAGGTTAGGTAACACCCTATTGATTTACTGATTTACGTCTTTAAAGGTATGTAAGTTAATAAATATATGATATAAAGCAGTAAATATATGAGTTTAAAACAGTAAAGCAGAAAGTTAAAACAGTAAAAGACAGAAAGTTAAGAAGCAGTAAGAGCGAAAGTAAAGAAGTAAATGCAGAAAGGTTAAAGCGAGAAAGCGAAAGTTAAAGAGTAAAAACAAGAAGTCTAAAGCAAGTTAAAACAGTATAAACAAAAAGCATACTTAATCCACCCCTAAGGTGTTAGGTAGACACTCTATTGATTTACTGATTTACTGCTTTAAGTGTATGTAAAATTGTTACAATCGTTTTAGTAAAATTTCGTACATTGTAGTAAAATAAAATGTTATATATCAGACACTCTGAATTTGTTTTTCTTACAGTACAATTTTTAAAAATTTATAAATTCAAAAGTATTAAGGTCAAAAGTACTTAATTAAATGAATGTTATAGAATAATGTGTTAAATAATAGGCTCTGTAATGAGTTAACAGTTTCTTCATGTTCGCCAGAAAAATGTCTTTTAAATAAAAATGTTAAAGTATTGAAGGTAAAAAATGAGATGAATCATATATCTTTGGAAAAGAAATTGCTTTGAGATAGAATTTACAATTGATCTATATTTTATCGGTTCGCGGGAATATTGCGCCGGCGGGCGCACGCGGCGGTCGCGGTTACGGAAGAGTATTGGCGCCTGCGGGCGCACGCGGCGGGCGGGTAGGCGGAGGAATATTGCGCCTGGCGAGGCTGCACTAGCGCGGAGTGCTGGGGACGCCGCGTCGCACGTCACTTACGGGTGCGGGATTGCTGTCTTTCGCGGAGGGCTCACGCTGAGCTGTTGGCGTAGCTGTATGATCTAGAGAGTAGAACAAAAGATGGAGATCATCAAGAAATGAGATCAATCATAAGGTGGTATCCAAAGATGACTTCATCAAAGATGAGTCATCGAAGAATGAGGCAACCAAAATTGAGGCAGTCAAAAGTGCTGAGGCCATTATTGCAGAGCATCCAAAGTTGAAGGCCATCAAACAGTTAGAACATTAATCGCTGCTGAGCAGCATTATATTGTGTTAGAAGGCAAGTTGAGTGCATCAAAGTTGAAGGGACTCAAAATATCGAGGTGTGTGAGGTAATGTAAGTGTCTATGTTAATGTAAGTGTATATGGTTTATTGTAAGTGTCTATGGTTTAATGTAAGTGGCTATGGAGAGTGTAAGTGCTTAAAGTGTTCATAGTGTGTATAAAGTGTCATAGGTGAAATGTTGGTGTATAAGTGTGAAAATACCTAACTCATAGTAGGAAGTATCCTAGCAGCTTGTAATATGCGCCAAATCGATTCGTCATACCTTATTACCTAGGGGTAGATACCAATATTAGGGCTATTCGAGATCAGGGGAGCTAAGAAAAGGCTTGAAAAAAAAGTGGCACCCCCAGTGCACTATGTGGCACTCACTATCGGCACTATGTGGCACCTCAGCACTTGGCACTCATTGGCCACTCACTTGGCACTGCATTGCACTCATTGGCACTCGACACTGGCGACTCACCTGGCACTCCACCTGGCACTCATCTAATACTAATAGAACACTAATAGAACTTCCCTAAGTACTTCTTACGGTGATTGGGAACCATTAGCCATCAAGTTAGCGTGGGTTAAAATTGACCCATGGTATATGGCAGGGTCAGGGCTGAAATATCATGGTCAAAAAGGTTAGACATAAAAGTTGTAGGGGCAGACGGGTCAGGCGTAGGTATAGGTGGTACGCTAAGGTGAAGGTTGGTGGAGGTTCTAAGTTGTTAGGTGGTAGGCTTAGTTAGGTTAGTTAGTTAGGTTAGGTTTGGTTAGGTTGGTTAGGTAGTTAGGTTAGTTAGGTTAGGTTAGGTTGGCCTAGGTATGTATGTAGGCTGGGTGTAGGCTGGGTATAGGCTATGTGGAGGCTTGCAGTGCAAAGGAAGTAGGCTATGTGGATGTGCTAGTGTGTAGGCAATGTTGGCCTGTGTATGCCGCTGGAGGTCGGAGGCTATGTGATGGCTGGGTGTAGGCTTATGTGTAGGCTGGGTGTAGGTGTAAGGCTAGGTGAAGGCTAGGTATAGGTTGGGCCAAAATTGAACCCATGGAAGACCAAGGGTAGCGCCAAAAATTAACGTGGCCAAAAATAGGTACCCACATTCGGAAGATAAAGGGTAAGCCAAAAATACCAGTTGGGCCAAAACAAATGCAAGAGCCCCATTGGCCGAAAAAAAAAGTAGGGGCGCAAATAGGCTGGAGGCAATCGTACAACGGTTGACTGACGTAACCGTTTGGCGCAATTCCCTTCTTCGCACAGGGTTGCCAAAAAATTGGTTTGCCAAAAATTAGAGGTGTGACCCATAACACCAAAAAAATCTAGGGTTCTCCAAAAAAACTTGGGGTTCCCATGAAAATACCGGTGGGCCAAAAATGACCCATGGAGATCCAAAGAGGTGGCCGCAAAAAGGTAAAGTCCCCCAAAAAGTCAAAAGGCCCACAAAGGTCAAGCGGCAGCATAATGAAAATATATAGGCATCAAAAAAGGTCAACGGTCAAAAAAGGGTCCAAGGCCAAAAAGGTCAAGGTCAAAAAGGTCAAGGTCAAAAAGGTCAAGGTAAAAAAAGGGTCAGGTAAAAAAGGTCAAGGTCAAAAAAAAGCGTCAAGGTCAAAAAAGGTCAATGTCAAAAAAGTCAAGGTCAGTCAAGGTCAAGGTCAGTCAAGGTCAAGGTCAGTCAAGGTCAAGGTCAGTCAAGGTCAAGGCCCAAAAGGTCAAGGTCAGTCAACGGTCAAGGTCGGTATAGCTCAGGTAGGTGGTCAAGGGCGGTATAGGGCTCAGGTAGGTGGTCAAGGTCATTTTCGAACGGAATGGGTATCTACTACTACTGCCATTGTTATGCAGAAGATTTTCGAAGTGTTCCCTCCAAACCCCTCACATCTATTTGCATCAGTTACGAAAGCCTATCCCTAATTCATATATTCCTAGCAGATTCCCCTTATTCTCATTGTTAAACCTTTCGCGCTTATTCCAGAAGAGCTTCCAATTCCATTGATAAATCCCATTCATCCTCAGCCTTCCTATAACTGTTCATACTACCATCTTTTTTTCCTCCTACGTATGCATCTTTTATGTATTTCTTTATTTATCCTTATATAATTCTGAAAACATTTTGTCTTTTGAGACCTCATCATTGACTAAGTACATTTAACCACGCTTCTTTTTACTTTTTAACCGCTTGCAATCACTTCTTCATTACAACAGACAATCGCTGCTAGCATTCGGTACTTCCTACTTTACCACACTACATACTAATTTTGCACTACTAACAATCCCTTCCTTCATCTGCTTCCCAGTTTGTTCAGTTCAACTTGTTCACATTCAAGCTAATTTATTTTCAAGCGCTCTTAATATAACTTTATCCTTATTACCGCTTGGTTCGCTTAACTTTCAAATTCCGTAATCTCTAACCACTTCCTTCCTAATCATCTTCATACCCCATTTCAAGCCCCCACAAAACTTAATTTTACAACACCACACACACACACACACATATATATATATATACATATATATATAATATATATATATAGATATATATAATATATATATTATATATAGTATATATAATAATAATATATATATATAATACTATATAATACTATATATATATACTATAATAATACTATATATAATATATATATAGTATATATAGTATATATATTTATTAATAATATACTATAATATATATATATAATATAGATATATATATATATAATATA
>JABUQX010114271.1:5000-7500 GCA_015478945.1 Trachelipus rathkii | reverse complement strand
CTGAACAAAGTCAACAAATTCAGGTATCTCTGCTCCAGCATTGGCAGATGAAACACTTCTCAGATGCTCGAGCACGAGTCAATGCCACCTGGACAAAGTGGTATCAGATCACTGGAATTTGGGAATGTTTGGGATAATAATAATAATAATAATAATAATAATAATATATAATAATAAAAAAATAATAATAATAATAATAATAATAATAATAATATAAAAATTATTTTTATTTTAATAATATTTATATTATTATTATTATTATTATTATTATTATTATTATTATTATTATTATTATTATTATTATTATTATTATTATTATTATTATTATTATTATTATTAGTAGTAGTAGTAGTAGTAGTAGTAGTACTAGAACCTGCCTTTCCACCCCTCCCCCAATAATATAAAAGGCAATTTTAAAAATGCAGATAAATAAAAAAAAATATTATCTTGCTACTCGCAGCATATTAAAATACAAAATAACAATACAGAAAAGTTAAAAGCAGTAATAAAAACAAAATAAAAAATTACAAAAAGATAAAATGCAAATGAAAACTTTTAAAAATATAATTACTAAAAAAAAATCACACAAAGGAAAAATTTTTCTTTCTATATATATATATATATTTATATATATATATATATATAATATATATATATAATAAATAGATATATTATATATATATATATATATAATATATATATATATATATATATATATATATATATATATATATATATATATATATATATATTATATATATATATACTGTATATATTTTTTTTTTTTTGTTTTTTTTTTTTTTTTTTTTTTTTTTTTTTTTTTTTTTTTTTTTTTTTAATATATATATAATATTATATATATATATATATATAATATATATATATATATATATATATATATATATATATATATATATATATATATATATATATATATATATATATCTTACATCTTACATCTTACATCCGCTCCCAGGAAGGCTCATTATGAGCCTGTCAGCACGGCCAACCTCTTCTTCCACTCCCTTCTATCTTCCAAGACCCGTTCTTCGATCAGCTGAATCATAGATGGCATTTGATGTCTTCTCAGCGAATCTTCTACGGAGTCCTTCCATTTCTTCCGTGGTCTTCCCCTTGGTCTGCCTCCTTCCGGTCTCCAGTCCCACCTCCTCCTGGCTACCCTGCCACGCTCCATCCTACACAGATTTTTACACCACCTGATTAGCTTACTTCCACTTTCTTAATAATAGGTATTTCCTATACCTTCTCTTAATTCCTTTCGTTTTCTCGCTCTATCCTCCTGGTCTTTCCGGCCATCGCTCTCAATACATTCATTTCAGCAGTCTGCACTCTGCTCTCCTCTCTTGTTGTCATACTCCATGTTTCCGCCCCATACAGAAGAACCGGTGTTAAAATGCTCTCGAAAATTATCCTCTTCACCTCCCCTCCAATCTCATTATCCCTGATGATAGGATACAAAGCTCTAACTGTTCTCCCGTACTTATCAATTCTGCTCGCAATCTCCAAGGCACTTCCTCCCTCTCTACCAAACATTCCCCCCAGATACTTGTATTTCTCTACGTTTTTAATAACCACACCATCCACCTCCACCACCAACTCTTCTCCCTCCTCTCTACTAACTATCATAATTTCTGTTTTATCTACGTTCATGCACAGGCCCGCTTCTTTCAGTTTACTATCAAAAGCCAACACCACCCTCCTCAGTTTATCTCCGTCTTCACTCCAGCACGCCAGATCATCCGCATAAGCCATCACATCTCCATCCAAGTCCTCCACCTCCTCCCTCACTGCCCTAATTACTACATCCAAATATGCTACAAACAGAATTGGTGACAATACACTTCCCTGCTTAACGCCAGCTCCCACCTCAAACCATTTCTCGTTTTCATATCCCGTTCTTACATTACATTTGTCATTTTTATACATACTCTCCAAAGCCTTTCTTAAGTAACCACCCACTCCGTAATCTCTCTCTAAAACCTCGAACAATTTCTTCCTAGGTACCGAATCGAATGCCTTTCTCAGATCTATAAATGCGATGTATGCCTTTTTGTTGTATTCTATTATCTTTTCCGTTATCATTCTCAGGGCGAACATAAGATCTGTGGTGCTTCTATTCGCCCTGTACCCATACTGCTCCTCTCCAAGTCTGGGTTCCACAATTGCCCTCACTCTTCTTTCAAGTATCCTTTCGTATACTTTTGCCAGATGGTCCAATAACGAAATACCTCTGTAATTATTACATTCACCCACATCTCCCTTTCCTTTATATATTGGTATAATGATGGTTTTCCCCATCCCTCTGGAACATATATATATATATATATATATATATATATATATATATATATATATATATATATATATATAATATATATATATATATATATATATATATATATTGTGTATATATATATATATATATAATATATATATATATATATATATATTATATATATATATATATATATGTAAATAC
>JABUQX010114270.1:0-20098 GCA_015478945.1 Trachelipus rathkii | reverse complement strand
GAAGAACTATTCCTCAATAATAATTGTTATTGAAAATTATTACTATACAGATAATATTAGACTTAACAAATATTGTTTATTCTTATTATTATTATTATTATTATTCATTTATTATATTATATTTATTATTATTATTATTATTATTATTATATTATTATTATTATTAATTATTATTAATTATGTATTATTATTATATTATTTATTTTATTGTAGTTAATATAGCTTCTGTTGTTATTATTATTATTATTATTATTATTATTATTATTATTATTATTTATTATTATTCATTATTATTATTATTATTATTATTATTATATTATTTTGTATTATATTATCATTATTCCCACGGAGAAAACTAGACGTCAAATTAAATTTGTTTGTGTAGTATAATTTTATTGTTATCGTTATCACCAATAAAATTTGTCATTATTATTGTTTCATACTTCGAAACTTGACTGAGTTTTTTTTATCTTGTCAACTTTCGGAAGTATTTATTACATGCAAAAATTCTTTACCATCGGTCACCACGCTGTTACACTGTTCGACACTTAGAAATAATTTTTTTATAAAAAATTTTATAAATTTCAATAAAATATAAAATTAAACTTAGTAAATTTTAATAAAAATAATTGATAATAATAATAATTAAATTTAATAAACAACATAATTTTTCGTCAATAAAAACTCCGTTCTTTTTATGGGCATTTGTTCTTTATAACAAGTAGATTACTATATAATTAATTCTTCATTCCCTTGCTATATATATATATTATATAATATTATACTATATATATATTATATATCTATATATATATTAATATATTATAATATAATATATATATATATATTACATACCCGGGTCCACACAAGGTCCACTGGGTATATATATATATATATATATATATATATATATATATATATATATATATATATATATATATATATATATATATATAAATATATATATATATATATATATATATATATTAATTATATATAATATATATATATTATATATATATACAAACTTATATTTCCACTATTCATTAGCTAACTTCAAACCAATCGAGCGAAAGTGGTACCGCATCTGAGATTTGTTTGAAGTTAGGAAAATTATAATTTGTGATCTGGTCTTCATTAGCCCAGCTACCTGGGACTGGGTCACAAATCCCAACATTTAAGTGGCGCCCAACGTCCTTGTTGCCTTAAATACTTGGCACACGAACTTTCACCCTAATTTTCATTAAAAATTTAAAAATCATTTGCCACACCTTTTTTTAACTCTTTTTTAATAATAGTTTTATATATATTTTTTATTGTTTGATTTTGTGTCACTTAGTATTATTCCCCCTAAACATATTTTCTCCTCTATAGGGGCTTTTATTTTCTTTTTTGTGTGGGAGATTATGAGAGACATAGTCTCCAGTTCTTCGCATCCAAATTTATTGGCTCCACAGAGGGCATTCAAATAAAATATTTATTAAAATTTTTCAGGGAATTTAAAATTTATTTCCCCCAAATTTAGAGGAAATTTTATTTTTCTTTAAAGACTTTAAAAATTCATAAAAATTCAAATAAATAACTTACTACAGTTATTTTCTTTAAAAAATATTTTTAATAGTTTAAACTACATTTATATATATATATCTATTATATATATATATATCATATATTATATATATATATAATATATAATATAATATATATTGGTCGCTGAATAATAAAACTTTTTTTCCTATATTGGTGGCCCTAGTTAAAACGCACTATATATAATATATATATATATTATATATTATATATAAAAATATATATATATATATATATATATATATATATATATATATATATATATATATATATATATATATATATATATATATATATATACTAGTATTCTATAAAAATATTTGTTCATTCAATTGAAGTCTTTAACTTCATTCATTTATTTTACATTAGCTAAAATTATTTTTTGGTATAATAGGAAAATTATCTTCATTAGGATTTGACCTCAATGGTAAGAATAATAAGAATCAAACAGCTTTGTAATACAAACACCATTAGCTTAGTATTAAGTTATTTTTAAATACTTCTAATAAACACATTAATATTCATAAAATTATTATATATATATATATATAATATATATATACTACTATTATTTATATTATATATTATATATATATATACATATATAATACACCTATATTATATATATATATATATTAATATATATAATAATATATAATATTATATATATATATACTATATATACGTCTTGTTCAAACCTTATACAGGTACTCATATCACAACGAGTTATCCAATATACATATATTTTTTCTTATAGAAATAACTTAGTTTATAATTTGAATATTTTAGTGTCTCAAGACACATTTTTCTCTGTTTATATATTTTTTAAAATTTTTTATTAAAAATGGCTTCTCCTATGTCTGACTTATCAGATAGTGACCTCAAGTCTAATGCCACCAACATCACGTAAACATACGGAGTGTGCTAGCCAAGGCTGTAACGAGGCAATACAAAATTATTGGGATCCAAATTCTGAATAGGGACTTAGGAATAGTATTATAACTAACTCAGAAGAGTTAGATATTTAAATTAGCTGAAATTGACGATAACATCGCCCAATTTTTGGATGAGGAAAGTTCATTAATTGATGAGGAAGAGAATTACTAAAGGCATACCGCCCTATTGAAAACCATTACTGCCATTAAATATCAAATTAAAACAATTAATAAACCACCTTCGCGATCAGCTTCGCGTCCTACATCACCGATTGTCCCGGCTACCCCTAGAGAGCCGGAGGCATTTAAACGTCCCATTAAAAAACTACCTACTTTTAGTGGCAATATTTTAGAATATGCCTCTTTCATTGAATCATTTGAAAACTATGCTCGAAGTCAGAAATATTCTCATCTTAGTAAACTTGGTTATTATTAGATTGGCCTTAAGGCACAGCGAAACCAGATGGTATCTGCTATGCATCCGCTACTAATTTCAAATTATTCGAGCTCTTCTTAAGGAAGATTTTGATAACCCTGCAAAAGTCCAAGAGACTTTAATTTTGAAATTAACTAAGTTAGCCCCCCTAGGTATGAATATGCAGATCTCTATCAATATAAAGATGACATAAAATGCTATATAGAATCTTTAAAAAATAAGGGTCTAATAGTCGATTACACCACCGGTTCTACAATATTGGGTGTCTTATTGGCAAAAAAATTGCCCTCACAAATCATAGAAAAGGTTAAATGGGATAGGGCTGGTGAAAGTAGGACCTTTAAATTACTTTTTAAAATGATAAACCAGGCCCTTTCAGTTTTTAGAGGCCTCAGGTCAAACATTATCCAACAAGGACAATAAAAATCCCCCTAAAAAATCTGAGCATATTTCACCCTCCTATAATAAATGGAAGGGACAAGGGACCAAACCAAACAATCAACTATATTAAATGCAAATGTGAACTCAAAACCTTAAAGGTCCAATAATAAACCAAACTACCAACCTAACCAAAACAAACCTAAGTTTAATAACAACTTTAATAGGTTTAACAATAATAATTCTCCTAACTATCACAATAAACCCCAATATTATAGTAACTATACAAACACAACAAAAAAAAAGAAAACAAAATATTAAATAACTATCAAAATTGCCATGAAAATCGCCCTTCAAATAATTATATTAACCCTCGCGACTCCGCGCTGGCCTTTTTGGACCCACACTTTTTTTATTTTGAAATTTCGCAAACTTTTTTCTGTTCAATTTTTTTCGTTCTAGGTAATCCTCAGAAAGGAGTTGAAAAAGAGGCCTACAAATTTTCAGACAAAAAAAGAAAAAGAAAAAGAAGTTATATAGAAATGAAATTCGTGTGGGCAAAATTTGACCCACACGGAGTCGATCTGGGGTCGGGTAGAATGCACTCAATTAGGGCAAACCATCCTTCTAACTAGTTGTTTTGCTACAGTATTGAATATATACTGTAGCAGAACAAGTTTATTTTTTATTTTTTTATTTTTTAATATTTTGTTTTTTGATTTTTTGAATTTTTATTACTTTTTTTTTCCTTTCACAGATTAATATAAAAATATTTTTGAAATAATATTTATTTTATTAAAAATTAATTTCTTTGAAACACAAGATTGTGTTTTCACCCCCCCCTAAAAAAAATAAAAACGGACCTAAAAGGGTAAAAATTATTTTTTAAAAATGTTTCATTTCACGTTATAAACTTGTAATTTGCTTTCTGTTATAAACTCCATAGTTATCTGTAAAATATTTTAAATTTTGCTTTCCTATCATTTACATATTTATTTGCAGCCTGCAAACACCTCTACCTCGTCATCATCTGAAGAAGAGGAACATATGTGTGAAGACACCAAACGCCTCAGGTTGGAAGGCATCACTCCACAAAAGGCAATTTCAAGGAAAATCTTTTATGTAAGTTTTGTACAGAAAGTGTCAATGTTTTCATTCATTTCAACACTTGTGATCAATGGCATTTACCAAGTGTTTTGTTTTTAGACTGGTCCGAAACCCTCCACTTCGAAGTCTTCTAGCGCCACCGTCGTTTCTACAAGGAAAGCTAGTGGTGGAAAATCGACTGACAAAGGCTCTTCTGGCAGTAGCTTCTCCACACCAATGAAAATATTGATTCCAGACGATCACGTAAGCATTTGATATAACGTGGTCAAAAGGTTATTATTTTTTTCATTTCTATCCAGAGTTATTTATGAACCTTTCTCTTTCAGATTACACCTACGAAAACTGTCCCACCTCAAGAATCAAGAGATGTTGAATTAGAGGAACAACCTTCAACTTCTAGTACCTCTACAGCGCGGAGATCTCTTAGAAGTAGAAAAACTTTGAACGTAGGTGCAGTGGATTTGAGTGATTATATTAGCGACATAGTTGAAGTTGAAGTTTCTGATGATTCCATGCCCGAGTCAGATGATGAGCTTGACATGTCGCAAGTGCGCCCGTATAGTTTGGAAGAGGAAGTAGAGGAAAAGGAAGAGGAAGTAGAGGAAGGGGAAGAGGAAGAGGCAGGAGTAGAGGTTGAAGACTTAGATGTTCCAGACCATGAAGAAGAAATTTTGTATAAAGCAAAATCTGGACACTTGTGGTCAAACTTGGAACTACCATCCGCAAGAACTAGATCAAGGAATTATGTGACCGAAAGGGCAACTTTAAATGGAGTAGCTGAAGAGGCGACAACACCGCTTGAATGTTTTGACGCCTATATGCAAGAAGAAATTCTCATGTGCATCTTGAATAACACCAACAAATATGCGGAAGAATTTGTTTTAGATAAAGATGTAGCTGACAAAAAGCTATACGAAAAAACAAATATGATAGAACTTAGAGCATTCCTTGGTATATTGATTATTATGGGCATATACCGTGACACGAAAGAAGACCTTGGTAAACTTTGGGATGTAGCGTCTGGAAGAGGGATATATAGAGCAGCGATGTCCAAGAGACGATTTAGAGCATTATTGACTCTAATTCGTTTCGATGACCGCAAAGCCAGAAAAGAAAGAGAGCAGGCGGGTGTGGTAAATCCGGACAAGTTAGAGCCTCTAAGAGAAGTATTTGACAAGTTTAACAACATTCTTAGGGCAAACTATACTCCTGGCCCAAACTTGTGCATTGATGAAATGTTATGTTTGTTCAGGGGAAATGCCGCTTTTCGCGTTTACATAAAGTCGAAACCTGGAAAATATGGCTTGTTACTTCGGATGTTATCCGATGTTGACACAAAGTTAATTATTCAAACCGCACCCTATGGTGGGCCCATGGGTGATAATCCATCTAAAAAGCCTTTAGAAATAGTAATGGAACTTTTGAGACCTTACTATGGTTCGAATAGAAATGTAACAACTGACCGTTACTACACTTCTGTTGACCTGGCTACACATCTATTCAAGGAACATCTCACACTGGTTGGAACAATAAACAACTGCAGAAAACATTTACCAGAGGAGCTGAAGAGAGCAAAGGATCGCCAGCTGAATTCCACCTTATTCGTTATGTCTAAAAAACCAGCATTAGGCGGAAATAACATACCTATCTTGTTAGCCTCGTATGTGACAAAAGATAAACCCCCTAAGCAAGTCATCTTACTCTCCACTATGCACACTGAATTTAAAATCCATGATTCCTATAGAGGAAAACCTAACGTGAAGAGAAGACCAGAGGTTATTGAATTTTATAACTCTACAATGGGGATTGTGGACACTGATGACCAGATGGTCAGGCGGAGTTCGTGTAGAAGGGCCACACTCCGCTGGCCCTTGTCCTGGTTTTTTACCATCATTGATATTTTTGCTCTAAATGCATATATTATTTATGGCATCAAAGATGGAAGAACTGTACAAGATTTGAGAAAGAGGAAGCATGGAGTGAGAATAAAATTTTATGAAGCTCTTGCCCACGACCTGATCCGCCCTCATTCCTTCCAGAGGCTCCAACCTGGTTTGAACCTTAGCCACATTATTAAGAATTCGATCTTACAGTGCTTTCCTGACATGAGAGTACCACAGCCAGCACAGCAACAGGATCAACCAGGTCAAATTTCAAGAAAACGTTGTGAGATGTGTTACAAAGAATTAGATACTAGGGAACGAAGACAAAATGCAAAAAAGGTAACGACAGTATGCAGTAACTGCGGTATTTCATGCTGCAAAACCCATCATAAAGCACAAAATAATGTGGCCTACGTTGTTTTCATCAATAATATATATATATATTATATTTATATATATATATATATATATATATATATATATATATATATATATATATATAATATATATATATCATATATACTAAGTTATAATATATATATATATATATATATATATATATATATTTATATATATAGTATATATTATATATCTATATATATATATACTATATATATATAACTATTCCGAGCTTCCGGTTCGGTGAGGTTGTGCTTAAAGAAGTCTCTCGCTAAATTAGTTTTAAAACTCAAAAAGTTTTTACAATGTTAGATAAAATTCTTCAGAAGTAGAAGTGTAATTTTTTATTTCTTATTATGGCAATAAACTTTGGAATTTGAAAATCTATTGTGTACGATATCACTGTAATTAAAAGAATGTAGTATACAGTTTATAGACTACAGCAAGACATATTAATTCCATGGAAGAGGTGAAATTATTGAAATGTCTTTAAATCAATTGTTGTAGAGAGGCTCGTCAGAAACAACTTTTTATTTCGAAGTAAGGTTGTTTATATGCATAACAACACAAAAGAAAACTATCATAGACCATAAAGGATAAGACCATAAGTTTAACTTTGTATGAATTCGTAATTTAAAGAACGCTTTTCTAACATTAGAAGTTTCAAGAATTTCGTTAATAAAGCTGTGCTGAAAATACATTATATAACTTAAAATAAGTTTATGTGATAATTGTTTCGTACTTGCCATTTTGGGAGCATAATATATTTAAGATACGTTATTGAGTAACAATATTGTTAATTTAAAAAGTATTAACGTCATTTATTGACGGAGTTTATTGGTAAATATAAGTTATAGTTTGAGAAATCTTCGTTTGAAAATCTATTGTGTGCGACACTGTAATTAAAACAATGTAGTGTATAGTCTGTGGACTGCAGCAAAACATATTAATTCCATGGAAGTTGTGAAATTATTGAAATATCTTTGAATCAATTGTTGTAGAGAGGCTCGTAGAGACTGCTTTTATTTCCGAAGTAGGGTTGTTTATATGCAAAACAACACAAAAGAGAACTATCCATAAACCCTAAGGAAAGACCCTAAGGTGCTAACTGTGTATAGAAGTTTAAAAATTTAAAGATCCTTTTTTTTCTTTATCATCTAGAAGTTTCTAAGAATATTATTCCGCTTAATAAAGCTGTGCTGAATATACATTATATAACTTAGAATACGTTTATGTGATAATTGTTTCGTACTTGCTGTACTGGAAGCATAATACATATTTAAGATACGTTATTAAGAAACAATATTGTTGTTTAAAAGTATTGTTGTCATTTATTGTCGGAGTTTGTTGTAAACATAAGTTATTGTTTGAGAAATCGTGTTGAAGGTGGGAATAAATATAAACGTTCTTTTTGTCATCAAATTATTTGGAATTGAGCTAAAGGAGAGAAAAAAAAAAAAAATAAAAAAAATAAAACTGACGGAATTGTAAATGAGTGGTAGTAGAGTGATTTTAGAGTGTTAGTAGATTAAATAAAGTTTTTAATAAATAGATAAGTTTATAAATAAATAGATAAAATAAATAGATGAGTAGATAATAATAGATAAATTTTAAATAAATAAGTAAATAAAGGTTTTTAATAGATAATTAAACTAACCCGTAAGTTTAAAGATAAAGGAAAAAGAAATAAAAGAAAAAGAGAAGAAGGAGGAGGGGGGAGGAGGAAGAGGGTGGGAATAGATATAAATTGACAGTGTGGGTTTAACTTTTATTGTTTTTATAGTTATTTGAACGTATTTTGGTGTTGTTATGTGGGTTGTGTGAGCGGGTGGACTAGCCCTAGGGTTGGGAATACCAAAGGCGGGGTAGTCCCATAAAGGCTACAGCCGATTTGAGTATAATATAGAAAAAATAGGAAAGATGGGAGGAGAAAGTGGTAATTAGAGGTGGGCGTGTATGAATGTGGAAGCGGGTAAACGGAGGATTGAAGAGGGAGGAAAGTAGGGTTGATGTTTGAGGAAAAAAAGGTTAGATGTGCTAGGGATAACAGAAACTAAGTTGAAGGAAAGAGATGGAGATGAGATTTTGGAGAATACAAGGATGAGTATCCGGGACAAGGAACGAGAGAGTGAGGCGATGGAAGGGGTGAATAGTTATGAGGAAGAGATTCGTGGGACAAGGTGAGAGTGTGTAACCAGGTGAGTTCTAGGATATGTGGGTAAAAGTGAAATTCGGGGGGAAATGTGGGTTTTTATATGTGCATATGCCACCAGTGAATGCGAAGCGCAGGAGGAGGAGAGAGAAGATTTTGCGGGAGAGTCTGAAATGAAGTGTTGGCGAAAGCTTTGTGGGGTAAATATAAAATTTGCTATGGGAGATTTGAATGCCAGGAGTGGGAAAGCGAGGGGGATGGGAAAGAATAATTAGGGAACCGTTTGGGTAGGGAGAGGGAATCTAATGGGAGGAAAAGGTCTGATGAGGAGTTGGGTGTGTCGAAGAGAAGAACTGATAGCCTGCGGAATACTTGCTTCAAAAAATGAGAATCATAAAGTATACATGGAAGAGTTGAGATAACGGGGGGGAAGGCGTTACTAGATTATGTGTGTGTAAATGGGAAGGTTAGAGTAGATTATTAGATGTAAATGTATTTAGAGGGGCGGGAGGCGGGATATCGGATCACTATTCTGGTGCATTGCCAGGATAAGGGTGGTGAGCGGAGAGGTGATAGGTTAGGGAAAGGGAGAAAAGAGGAGAGATGGAAGTGATTAAAGGTGGAAAAAATTGGGAGGAGATAGTGTGTGGGAGGGAGTTTAGGAGAGGTATAGGACAGGTGGAGAAACGTGAGAGGGGCGGGAATTGGGGAGGTGGAGGGGGAGTGGATGAGATTTAAAGAGGCAGTATGTGAAGAGGCTAGAAGGGTATGTGGAGTAAAAAGGGTGGGTGCAAGCAGAAGCAGAAGGAAAGGGAGTGAATGGTGGAGTGAGGAGGTGAAGGAGGTGGTGAAAAGGAAAAAGAAGGCTTATGTGAAATGGTTGGGAAGTAGGAGAGAGGAAAGCTGGGAGGAATAAAGAAGGGTTAGAGTGGAAGCAAAGAGGGCGGTGGAGAGGCGAAGAGAAGAGCAAAAGGGGAATGGTCGTAGAAAAGTGAGGCGGAGAATTAAATCGGGGGAGTAGATTGTATCTGAAGAGAAAGGTAATAAAAAAAACCGGTAAGAAGAAGGCAGGGTTGGGGAAAGAGCGATTAAGGACGGAGATGGGGATTGATAGGAGGAGAGGATAGGGTGAGAAAGAGTGGGGGGAGTACTTTAGTGGACTATTGAATGAATGGGTGGGGTAGGAGGAAGAAGGAAATGCAAAGAGGTAGGATGAGAAATGAAGGGGTAGGGAGGGGGAGATGTATACAAATGGAGGAATTTATTAGGGCCTTGAATAAAGGAAAAAAAGGGAAGTCCGCAGGTCTGGATGGTGTGAGAATGGAAATGTTGCAGAAGGGAGGTATAGGGGTGGAGGAATGGCTGTATAGGTTATTTAATTATATGTTGGAGGAGTGGTGAGGTACACAGGATGGAGGATGTTGTTGTTCCCCTGTATAAGGGGAAAGGGGATAGGGTGGAATGTGGGAATTATAGAGGTATATGTCTTTTAAGTGTGGTAGGGAAAGTGTACGGAAGAATACTGATTGAGAGAGTAAGAGGTTTAACGGAGGGGAGAATGGAGGAAGAACAAGGAGGATTTAGGCGAGGGAGTAGGGTTGTGTTGGATCAATGATTTACACTAAAAGATGCTTTGTGAGGAGGAAAAGTATAGCAGAGGAAAAGGAAAGTGTATGGGTGTTTTGAGATTAGAGAAAGCATATTGATAGAGTGAATAGGGAGTGAATGATGGAGGCGTGTGGAGGCGAAATGGGTGGGGGGGGAATTTAGGAAAAGGTATTAGGGGCTTTTATAATATGAATAGTAGAATGTGTGTGAGAGTGCTTAGGAGGGGAGAGTGAGATGTTGGGGGTGGTGTGGATTGAGGGCAGGGTGTGTAATGTCGCCGTGGCCGTATTCAAGTTGTTTATGGAGGGTGTTTGCAGAGGAATGGTGAGGGAGGGGGAGGGGGGTGGAATGGATGAATGGGAATGAAGAAGGGAAGTGAACATGATACTGTTTGCGGGCATGATACTGCCCTAGTGGCGAAGAGCGCGGAAGGGCTGGGGTATTTGGTGAGGGAGTTTGAGAGAATGTGTGGACAAAAAGTGGGCTTAAAAATAAATCCACGGTAAGTAGTAAAGTTTAGGTGTTTGAGAAGAGGAGGAGAGTCAGGAGGGGGGCAGCGCGTTAGAGTTTAGAGTAGGGGGTGTAGTATTGAAAGAAGTAAAGATTTTTAGATATTTAGGGATGGAGTTGGGTATAGGGGGGAGGGCGATGAAGGAGGAGATAGAGCATAGAATAGGGGAAGGAATGAGAGCTTTGAGTGGTCTGAGAGAAAATATGGAAAGGGGGGGATCTATTACAGAAAGTTAAGATAAGTATGTTTGAGAAAATCTGTGTACGTACCTGCGGTGTTGTATGGGTGTGAAACGTGGGGGTTTTGGAATGCCAGGTCCAGGAAGAAGTTGGAAGTATTTGAGATGAAGGGGTTGAGAGCGGTTTGTGGGGTTAGGAGAAGGGAGAGGATAAGAATAGGGTGGTGAGGGAGAGATGGGATTGGAGGAATGTCTGGTGGAAGACGGAGGAAGGAACTGTTAGATGGTATTTAAGCGCGCATTTAGTGAGAATGGTAGGACAGAGAGTGCGTTAAGAAAGTTTGCGGAGCGGGGAGGGATAGGAAGGAGAGAAGGGGCGAGACCAAGAAGGAGTGTGGATGGCATGGATATAAAAGGAGAATGCTGGAGAGGGAGGGATGGGGGAGGAAGAAGGGTAGGGTGTTGGCGAGGGCATAGCAGTGGGGTGCGAGGAGGCTGGGTGAGGCGCAAGATGCAGAGGGTGTGAAATGAGGGAGGCTGTACGCCACCACTACCCCCGCTCAAGCGGGACAAAAAGTAAAAGTATAATAATAATAAAATAATATATATATATATATATATATATATATATTATATATATATATTATATATATAATATAGATATAGTATAATAATATCAAATATGGAAAAAATTTCAAATATTTGTGTCATAAGGGAAAAAAGTTTTTTTTAAATTTTAATTTTGTTTTATAAATTATTATATATATATTATATATGATATATATATAATATTATATATATATATATATAAAATATATATATATATATATATATATTATATATTATATATATATATTATATTTATATATATTATATATATATATATATATATATATATATATATATAATATATTTAGAAGATATAAGTACATATAAATGAGAAACTTAACATATAATGGGTTTATAATTCGGCTGCTATTTTTTTTTAATGATATGACACTTGTTCTTAATTCTCCCTCTATATCCTAGATGAGCTGCTCGGTTAATTTCATTAAAATTCTCCAAGGGCTTGTACCCAAAAACGACCGTCCCATTTTTGGGACATTGGCCACTATTCACGAAAATACTCAAAAGGAAGAAAAACATGTGCATTATTTGGAATTGTTTTATTTTCCTCCAAGTAATGAATAAAATATAAAATTCTTATTTATAACAGTAAATATATATATACTATATAATATATATACTATATATATATATATATATAGATATATATACGACAATATATATAATATATATATATATATATTATATTATATATATATATATAAATATATAGATATAATATTATATATATATATATATATATATAATATATATATATATATATATAAATATATATATAATAATATATATACTATATATATTATATTATAATAATATACATCTTCAGAGGAAAGTTTTATCGTAAACGATTGAATCATTCAGTATATACAGGGTGTTTCGGAATTGCACGGCAATATTTTAGGTATGGGTTCTCTACCACAATACAAACAATAAAGTTTACATAAATATATGCTTAAAATTAGTTTATAACCGAGATATCACATGTTAAAGTCGTATTTCTCTGAACACTAGCATACGTTCATTTGTTTAACAGGTGAGTACATTTCTGTCATTTCGTATTAGACTTTGTGGGTGTAGGTTACTCATCTGATTGTCTCGTTTTGTGCGTTTACGTGTGAGTGAATAGTGTGTGTAAGTTCAAGTTAAGATCATCATGGGTGACACCACGAATGTGTTCACATTTGCAGAACAAACAGACATGCTTTTAACGTATGGCGAGGTCATCAAAATGGTCTTGCTGCCGTTCGAAGATATCGTGAAAAATATCCCAACAGAGGAAGAATACCAGATCGTAAAACGTTTGAGGCCATTGTAAGACGCCTCAGGGAAAATGGCACGTTAAAGCCTGTACGAGTAAACGCCGGTCAACAAAGACATAGACGTACTGCTGACGTTGAAGAAGAAATACTCGATGCTGTTCAGTTATCTCCTAGTACTAGCACCCGAAGATTGTCTCTTCGTTTCGATGTGTCCTCTACCAACATATGGCGAACATGCTCGACAACAACTGTACCCATTCACGTTACCCTGTGCAAGCAGCTGCTACCACATGATTATGACAAGCACAGACATTTCTCCCAGTGGTTAATTCGAAAATGCACACGAGATCCTAACTTCCTGAGCCGCATGCTCGTTACCGATGAATCCTGCTTTACAAGGAATGGGATTACTAATTATCGAAACACCCATACCTGGGATGATGAAAACCCTCATACGACAGCTACTACACATTACCAACATACCTTTTCATTAAATGTCTGGTGTGGTCTTCTAGGTGACAATTTAGTCGGCCCCTTCTTTTTGCCAGTTAGGTTTTCAGGGGTATCTTACCTGCAATTTTTACAGCATCATCTACCTGAGCTTCTACAAGATATTTTGACTGCTAATAGGCAGGAGATATGGTTTATGCATGACGGTGCACCGGCTTACTATTCGCATATTGGCAGGAATTATTTAAACACAACCTACGGTCACCGATGGGTAGGGCGCAACGGTCCTGTGAAATGGCCACCACGATCCACTGATTTAACGCCATTGGATTACTTTCTGTGGGGCTGGATGAAGTCTATGGTTTATTCTACGTCTGTTGAAACGCAAGAAGTGCTACAAAATCGGATCGTGGATGCTCGGCCAGCAACTTATAACGCTTCGTCCTGATTACTATACGAGTGCCAGAGAAGCTGGATACGTGGACGCGAAAATGTGCATTCAGGGAAAGATGAAGGCTCTTTGAACAGTTACTGTAAATATGTACTATGGAAATTAAATCCCTGCCACCACCCATTCACTCTTTAAAGAAAATTTTCTGCCTGTATGTTTATACTAAGATTTTGTTGCTTAATGCTGATTGCGGAATCGCCTTCCGTAAAATTCGCTCCTCATTGCAATCTGAAACACCTGATTATTATTATATATATATATATATATATATATAATATATATAGTTATATATAGTAATATATATATATATTATATAATATATATATTATTATATATATATATTATATATATAATTTGTATGGAATCTCTGAAAACACATCGTGAAGTGGAACATTGCATCTAATGCAAATTGTTTCTATAGGCTTTCCCCACAGATTAAGAGCATCGAACCTGATTTCTTCACTTACTCTTCCTTTCCAAAATATGTGTTGTGGAGTGTTGTGGTTTGCCTGCGTTTGAGAGGCGTCATTGACATCGTCCGCCTGAGCAGAGGTCTCTCTTCTCTCGTCTGAAGCGGCCAACATTCACTCGGGAAAAGGTTTATCTCGAAGTCAGCTCTCCTCGGAAATATTTTTAGGCCGCTGAGTTACCGCCCCCCGAGATAACCTCCACCCGAAGTGGAATCCATGTTCCAAGAATGGCGTGGCCCAAAATGAAAGTCTATTTTTCGTCAAAAAGGCGTGCGAAAATCATCATTTTTCCACGCTCGAACACAGATAAGCTCATTCCAGCGACGCAGTCGCCTCCTGCGACTTAAGCTCATTGATTTCAGTTTTCGCTTTAGAGTCAGTGAAAGCCGCCCCAGCAGAGTCGAGTTCCTGTGTGTTTCGCTGCAGCTTACCATTTCCGAGTTCGAGAGTTCGGTATGTCCGTAGAGGAAAGGTAACAATATTGCCTTCGACACTCCGAATCCCTGCGCCCGGATGCAACGAAAAGACGGCAAGCATGAAAAACACATGTTGACGCCGCCCCCCAAATTCGCGCTGCAGCACTATTAGGCCGAACTTTTGCCGGAGAGGCGACCCAAACCTCTTAAGCAGCGGCTGAGTGACAACCTCACGTTCACTAACCCCATGTCTTGGTCTCTGACCATTCTGAATGCAGAGAAAACGCGTGACATTGTCGATACGTGCCAGTAGTCCCCACTTCGCCCCTTGTATGAGGCAGAGTGCGAGGACAACCACACACGCGGATATTTTCACATACTTTACCCCACGTAGCGCAGGGCCAGCAGCTTTCCAGGACAATCTTCGCACTGCCTTGCCTACGCGGATTCAGTGTTCTTCCTGCCTGTTCGAGCAGGCGTCATGGACATCGTTCCGCGCTGTGCCGACGGTCTCTCTTCCTCTTGACAACTCTTACATAAAATCACCATTTTGGCTATTTACAACAAAGGGACACACCTATTCTAGGTAATTTCTACTAGGATCCGGCTAGGGATCGAAACCCCGGCTTTTAGCTACCTAGGTATGTATTATATTACCGTGTATTATATATATATTATATATATTTATATAATAAATAAAATTAATTTAATATATATATTATATTACTATTATAATATATTATATAGTAATATAAATATATTATAGTATATTATAATATATATATATATATAATAATAATAATACTATATATATATAATTATATAATATATCATGAAAGATTGAAATCCCAACTAAGCAACAAACAAAAAAAGTAGATAGTACAAATCTCTCTCTCTCTCTCTCTCTCTCTCTCTCTCTCTCTCTCTCTCTCTCTAGATATATATATACTGTTTAAATAGTATGTTGTATATATATATATATATATATATATATAAATTATATATATATTACTGTTCATTTTATCATTCTTGCTTTAGTTCTTTTGATAATTTAGAGGTTCTGTCCATGTATCTATCTGCTTTTAGTAAGCGTTCTTAATAAGAGATGCATAGTGGGCGGTAAGCCGATCATTGTATGTATAGTCTATTTAGTTATAGGTGGTCTATTTTATGGTTAGGTATGTCTATGAGGTAAGAAATGAGTAATATATATATATATATATAATAAATATATATATAGATATATATAATACTATATAAATATATTATATATATATATATATTAGTAATATATATATATATATAATAATATATATATATACTATACATATATATATATATAACATTTTATATATATATATAATTATATATATATAATTTACTATTATATATTATATATATATATATTATAAATATATACAATAAATTTTATTTTTAATAATATTTATATATTTTTTATATAAATTATATTTTAATATTTGTTAAACACTTTAATTTAATCGTATATAAAAATATTATATATATATATATATATATATCATATATATATATATAGGATATATATGTATATATATATATATAATATATATATATATATATATATAATTATATATATATATATATATATATAATATGTATATATATATATTATTATATAGATATATATATATATATATATATAATTATAGTATATATATATATATATATATAGATAATATATATAATATATATATATATATATATTATACTGTATATATATAATTGTATAAATATAATATATATATATATATATATTATATACTTATATATATATAGTATATAATATAGATATATATATATAATATATAATATTATATATATATATATGAATATATATATATGAAGATAGAGATAGACATATTTATCAAAAAAGTCTTATTTGGGTACTTTCATGAATATTGGCCAATGTCCCAAAAATGGGACGGCAAAATAAATAGGTTATATTGCTTACGTAGAAATTTTTTTTGGTCCTCTTACGAAATGTTCGTGTTCCTTTATGACTAATGAAGAGAATAACATAACTAAACCACACCTTCGTCACTCAAGCAGCGTTTGGGAGCGTCCATCACGTGATGATTGTGTCTTTAACCCGAAAATTGGCAACTTTGAGTGACATATAATTTCAAAGATACTTAAAAAAATATAATTATTTTGTGCTGAATACTTGAAATGAGTTATATTCTTGCATCTGAAAACAAAAAAGTATTAAATTTTTTGGCGTAATTAATTACAAGCATGTTTAAAGCTGCGTCCCAAAAATTGGACATTGGCCGTTAATGGGTTAAATACTCTTGCCTATTTTTGTTATAATAGGGAAAAAAATTTTTTTGGCTTTTATTTTTGAAAATAAACATTTCTCTTATACATTATAGTATTTACTAACCTATTTCAGTAACTTTGGAATTGGTAAAGCATGAAAAAAAATTGCCCAAAAAAATCACTCTTTTTTTCCTGTGTGTAAAATTTTTTTGGGGGTTCTTTGAGCTATATTGATATAAAATATTTTATTCTGTACTATTCTAGAAAATAACTGCCAAATATGAAGAGATATAGCTGTACAGGTTGTTTTTTACAACGATTTTTATAGTGGTATATGAAAATAAACAGGGAAAAACACATCCAATTTTCAAATAATATTTAAAAATAATACTAACAAATATAAATTAAGAAAAATACTCTGGAACAACTGCAAAAGGTCTAAAATAAATAATGCATTTAAAAAAAAAATAATAAATTAGTAAAAAACAAAGGTTTTCAAAATGTGTGGGGAAAAAGTGACCCACGCGGAATCGGACGTATGTCTTGAACACGCGGAGTAGCGAGGGTTAACCCTTTAAGTCCTAAGCGGTCACTGGTGACCGCTTTTTTGTGATTGATATTATTGGATAAAATTTATCGATTTTTGCGATTTTTTTTCATAAATCTACTAAAAGTATCGATTTATATCTATATAATATCTCATACTGCCAAAAATTGAGTCAGTATTCTTTCAGACATGGTGAGAAGTGGGTGTTGGAGGCTCTCTCCTCAAAATTTTATTTTGTGCGTGAAATACTCATTTTTATTCTTTATTTAGTTATTATAAAAGTTTTTTTTACGTGTGTTTGTTCATATTGTTATGTAGGAAAAATGTGAAAAAGAAATATGTATTCTTGTATATTTTCGTAAAAATAAACCTATCGCTGCTCAAACGTACTTGAAAATCATGCGGTCACGGGTGACCGCTTCGGACTACGAGGCTACTAGTTTTGCCAAACTCAAAAAAATTTTGATTTTTTTTTTTACAATTTTATTACGTTTATATATATATATATATATATATATATATATATATATATATATATATATATATATATATATATTATATAATATATTAATATATATATATATATATATATGTAGATATATATAGTATATATATATAATAATATATATATATATTATATATATATATATATATATATATATATATATTGAAAATCATGCAGTCACGGTGACCGCTTCGGATTCCGAGGCTTCTAGTTTAGCCAAAATCAAAAAAATTTGAATTTTTTTTTCAATTCAATTATTACGTTTATATATATAATATAATATATATATATATATATATATATATAATATATAATTATATATATATATATAATACATATATATATATATATATATATATATATTATATATAATATATATATATATACTACTAGTCAAAATTAAATTACTAAGTATATATATTTCCAGCTAATAAGTGATATATCTTTGAATTGACAGTGTTCTTTGGTGAACAGAAATTTTTTATTTGTTACCAAAAATCATTGTATATTTTCCATTCAGCTCTTGTTTTCGAGGTTAGTATTTATATACTGATAGCATATAATTTAGATATATATATATATATTATATATTATATATATATAGATATTATATATATATATAATATATATATATATATATATTATATATATATATGGTTACATATATTTACAGACAAGCTGTGTTATTTTATATAACATTCTGAAGTACGGTATACTTTTGTGCTGGTTCCCAATAAAGATATTTTTTGATAACTGGTTCTCGTCCATGGATTTGGCAGGTGTTTTGAGGGAGAAGGGGATTCTCTTTGCATCAACTGTGCGCCCAAATCGACTGAAAGGAATCACATACAAGGATGAAAAAGATCTGAAGAGAGAGGGAAGGGGAAGCTATGATGATTGGGTTGATAGAGTTACTGATTGTGTTGCCATACGTTGGATGATAACAAGTCGAGTACACCATATCAATTATGCTGGTATTGAGAACTACACGATAGCGTGCCCAGTTGGAAGCTAGGAACAAATATGTGACATATCGCGAGGCCCATTTGTTGTTAACAGAATACAACAAAGGTAACATTGGCGGAGTTTGATCTGGCGATAGCTCATATGAGCTATACCGGATCAACTTCAAGCTCCAGAAAATGGTTACACTCGTATTTTTATTATTTGTTAGACCCTTAGCATTGTCAATGCCCTGGCTGTTATCCGGAGCGCGTCCAAAGACGGTGTGAGCAAATGCTCTCTCAAAAAAAAACATCATGCACAGTCGATTTCAAAAAACGGAACATATGAGGATGCAGCTTATGAATTGTAGCAGTAGTGCACCCCGCGAAGTAAGGACCTTCGAAAACCGTGGCGCCGGGCCGGGCCAGAGCAATGGCAGAACGAGAAAACAGAGGTCATAACAGAGAATATGCTCCCGCACAATCTGTCAGGTATGACAACCTTTCCCACTGGCCAGTGTTTACAGAGGGGAGGAAAACTTGCAAACTTTGCAAAAAGCTCAAGATGTCAGTCATGTGCGAAAAATGCAAAGTTCATCTTTGCCTCCTCCCTCGGCAACTAAATACCACATCCTTTGTTCAATATCATAAGCATTAGTCTAGTTTTGTTTTACCCTCTCTCTACCTATGCCCCTTATATATATATATATATATATATATATATATATATATTTTCATATTTCATATGTATATTAATATATATAATATATATATATATATATATATATATATATATATATATATATATAATATATATATTATATATAATATAGTTATATATATTTATATATTATATATACTATATATATATATAGATATATATATATATATATATATATATATATATAATAAGTATATATATTATATAATATATATATATATATATATCTCTCTCTT